>JARQOD010011929.1:0-21530 GCA_033576555.1 Oophaga sylvatica
AGATCGCTGCTGAGTCACTAGTTTTGTGACGCAGCAGCGAGCTCACCAGCGATATCGCTGTGTGTGACATTCAGCGACGATCAGCCCCCCTGCCGGGTATCGCTGATCGTCGCTGAAATGTCAGGACCTTTTTTTGATCGCTGGTTTCCCGCTGACAGGCACACATCGCTGCGTGTGACAGGCGGGAGACCAGCGATCCGCTGGTAACCAAGGTACACAGCGGGTTTCCAGGCGCGGGGCTGTGCCTAGAAACCCGCTGTGTACCTTGGATACCAGCGCCCTGATGCAGGGAGCTGGTATCCAAGGTACACAGCGGGTTTCCAAGCGCTGCGCGGTGCCTGGAAACCCGCTGTGTACCTTGGTTACCAGCGGATCGCTGGTCTCCCGCCTGTCACACGCAGCGATGCGTGCCTGTCAGAGGGAAACCAGCGATCAAAAAAAGGTCCTGACATTTCTGCGACGATCAGCGATACCCGGCAGGGGGGCTGATCGTCGCTGAATGTCACACACAGCGATATCGCTGGTGAGCTCGCTGCTGCGTCACAAAACTAGTGACTCAGCAGCGATCTCGGTAGCGATATCGCTATGTGAGACGGGCCCTTAAGCGATGTTACCCGCAGTGTCGCTGTCCCAGATCGCTGCCTGAGCTGCCTGTTTGGCAGCTCAGCAGCGATCATGTAGCGATACACCAGCGATCCTGACAAGTGCATATCGTTGTCGGGATCGCTGGTGTATCGTTATGTGACACCCAGCCTTTACTCTCCTGTCAGGCAGGAGAGGAACTCATTCATTTGGGGTTTACTGTGAGGCTGCAGCATTAGCTGCGGTCCCTGCAGTAAACATTAACCCTTTCTGAAGGATTACACCGTGGGACCTGACTGTGCATGGGATAGGTAAGAATAATTTTGCTTTTTTATTTTATTTTTATTACAGGAAATGGTTTTTGCAGTAAAATAAAAGATGGTCAAAAACATGTGTCTTTATTTCATTAAAATGATTTTTAATTAAAGTGTGTGTGTTTTATTTTTATTTCATGCAATAGGATTAATAATTGATAGTTGTCTAATTGACAGCTCTCAATTATTAACCTGGCTTAAGGTCACCTTTCAATAGCAAGGTGGCTTTAACCCCATATTAACCCATTCGCCACCGCTACAGGGCAATGGGAATAGACGGGCAAAGTGCCAGAAAGGGCGAATCTAATTATAGATTTGTCTTTCCTGGGGTGTCTGGGGGCAGATGTTAGTAGCCGGGGGGGGGGCAAAAATAATGGTCCCTCTCTGGGCTATTATTATCTGCCCCCACTCACTGGCTTTGTCTGTCTGGTTGCGAAAATAGGGCGGGAGCCCACGCATTTTTTTTCAGCAATTTTACACCTCATATATATATATATACATGTCATTGAATTTGTGACACATATATATATATATATTTATATTTGTAGTTCATACACTTCTACATAGTATAATAGCCGCTAATTCAATTGCCGGCTTTTGTGAAAATGCAGAACCCGACGTGAAATGACACTTGGTGTACATAGGGTTAACCATGTCTTTTCATGTCCTTTGCTATCTAATTTGCACAAACAATTAAATCAGACTATGTGTGCAAAATTTCACACCTGTAGGGGTTAATTAAAGGTGTAAATTCGTAGCAAAAAAGTCCGTTTTTTTTACAACGAATTTACACCTTTAATTAACCCCTACAGGTGTGAAATTTTGCACACATAGTCTGATTTAATTGTTTGTGCAAATCAGATAGCAAACGACATGAAAAGACATGGTTAACCCTATGTACACCATGTGTCATTTCATGTCGGGTGCTTCTGTCTTTTCACTGAAGCCGGCTTTACCCGGCAATTGAATGAGAGGATATTTTACTATGTAGAAGTGTATAAACTATACATATATGTATATATATATGTCACAATGACATGTATATATATATATATGTATTCTATGTGTGTATATTTAGTGTTTACAAGGAAAGAATGGGTTTTTTTTAGTTGCGATATTTTGTTCCCATAGACTTACATGGGACTTCCGGTATCGGTATCGGGTATCGCCGATATTTTAGTGATATCGGCGATACCATTCCGATTCCGATACTTTAGGATATCGGAAAGTATCGCTCAACTCTATTCAGGACTCTAAGGTCAATAGCTGCTGTACAAAATATGTTTATCAGATATTTGGACATAAAAACTGCCTTTTTAAATGGTGACATTGAAGAGGACTTGTACAAAACTCAACCTGAGGGTGAAGAGAATGACCTCTGGGTGAGATCGTTCAGAGATGTGTGAGTGCGGGAAACGTCTGAAGCAAGCTTGCTTCTCAGCTATCTGCTCCCTGAGCTGTCAGACCTTTGTGAGCGCAGGAAGGGAGCATCTTACATACCTTGTGCACACTGGGGGTAGGGAGTTGGGGGGATCTCTTATGATGACAGGTACTGCGCAAGCTCGGCAAGCTGATCAGCCACTGGAGGACGGATAAAGCTTGCAGACAGAATATTGCTAGGGTGTGCCAGGGTGGCAAATTTCAGCAGATGAAAGCTTGTTATTTTTTAATAGCTATAAATAACAAAACCATTTATTTCCACCTTTTCTGCTTAGTTAAATGTATTCTTTATTCTTTATGGTGGAACAACCCCTATAAGACCATAGAGAGATTTTTGTAGTTTGCAAGCGAGATTCTCTACACCCTCTTTGCTCTTTCACTGTGTGTAGCTGGAGAACATTTTAATTTCATTTTGCAAGCTGACAGACAAGATGATAAGATCCCAAGCTATAAGTAATACCAGTTGTAAGCTGTGGTGTCTTTGTTCCTGAATAAATATATATTCATTGGTGAATGGCTGAACAGTACAGAGATTAATCCACTGCCAACAGTTTCATACCGCACTCCAAAGATATTTTGGTAGAGAATTAGATTGTGAGTCCCAATGGGGAGAGCGAGGATCATGATTTTAAAGAGCTGTGGAACTAATGCCATTGTATAAGGGAGTAAAATAAATAAATAATCAGGATCATATTGCTTCCCATGCAGGTTTGTTTGCATTGTTTGTAAATCCCTAATATACGTGAGAGCTGACACTCTGCAGCAACTCCCACAATCAGTGCTAGCACCGATCGCGGGCATCTAACCCCTCTGATGCCGCTGTCAGTAGTGACAGTGACATTGAGGAGCATCGTGCAGGGAGTGGGCTCCCTGTGTGCTTCCATCAGGACAACATGAAGTGATTGCATTGTCCTGATGGTCTCCATGGAAACCAGGGCCGGCATCAGCACCCGGCACACCCGGGCAAGTGCCTGGGCCCTGAGCAGGTGGGGGGGCCCACTCGCCGTCGGGCACCCCGGCGCCCGTTAGCGGTGCCAGCACTGCCACTGGGCCCCCCCCGCTTGCTCAGGGCCCCGGCAGCAGCCGGCATAATACTTACCTCTGAGCCCCGTGCCTCCGCTGCCGCAGCTCCGGGCTCCAGGGGGGGCCTGCGCTTCCTCTCACAGCAGCGCCGCTGAATGACATCATCATTCAGCGACCGGCTGTGGAAGAGAGCCGGACAGGTGAGATGTGATGTGTATGTGTGTGTGTGTGTTTGTGTGTGTGTGTCTGTGTGTAACAGTGTGTGTGTATGTAGTGCGGTGCTTTGTGTATGTGTGTGTATGTATGTGAGAGAGTGCTTGTGTGCCGCAGTGCTGTCTGTGTGATGGTGGTGGGGGGAGGGCAGTGATGATTATGGGGAGGCATTGATGATGATGGGGAGGCGATGATGATAATGGGCAGGCATTGATGATAATGGGCAGGCATTGATGATGATGGGGAGGCCATGATGATGATGGGCAGGCATTGATGATAATGGGGAGGCCATGATGATGATGGGGAGGCATTGATGATAATGGGCAGGCATTGATGATGATGATGATGGGGAGACATTGATGATGATGGGAGGCCATGATGATGATGGGCAGGCATTGATGATAATGGGGAGGCCATGATGATGATGGGGAGGCATTGATGATAATGGGCAGGCATTGATGATGATGGGGAGGCATTGATGATGATGGGGAGAACATGATGATGATGGGCAGGTATTGATGATAATGGGGAGGCGATGATGATGATGGGGAGGCAATGATGATGATAATGGGGAGTCTTTCCACAGCGCCCTTTCCTGAGCCGTAACAGTGCAGAACGCAGCACAGCGCAGAGGAGAGTTCCATATTTTGTATGGAGCATTATATGGGGACCAGTATCCTGTATGGAGCATTATATGGGGACCAGTATCCTGTATGGAGCATTATATTGGGTCCAGTATTTTGTATGGAGCATTATATTGGGTCCAGTATTTTGTATGGCGTATTATATGGGGGATGGGGGGGTGACATCCTGCATGGGGTATTATATGGGTGATGAGGGGGAGACTATGTGGTGCCCATAATATTGTATGGAGGACTGTACTGTCCAGTCTGTACTGTGCGCTGCGAGGATTTGGCGGTTTTTGAGCTATTGTACAATTTACAATAGATATCACTCATGTAATGGAAGAAGTGAAGTGTTTGGCATTGTACTATACCTATATTTCTCTGCCGTATCTGTGCATCATGAATTGTGGTCTGTGTTAAAGGGGCCCACTGAGGCTCTTTCGCCCGGGGCCCATAAAAACCTGGAGCCGGCCCTGATGGAAACCCTTGGCTGCAAGATGGCCTCAAGGTCCTTCAGGGAAGGTGGCGTGTCAGTGCCTGCTCAGAGCAGGACCTGAGTCACTTCCTTCCCTGCCTGTCAGAAGCTGATCTGATACCTTGCATTGTAGAAGCATTGCAGAGTATCAGATCAGTGATCTGTTACTATACAATGATGTCCCATTAAAAAGTGTAAAAATAATTTTTTTAAATCCTCAAATAAAGAACAAAAAAAGAGAAACAAATATTATTCCAATAAAAAAAATTATTTATGTAAATAAAAAACAATAAAAGTATACATATTAGGTATCGCCATGTCCATAGCGACCCACTGTATAAAAATGTCCCACTAGTTAACATCTTCAGTGAAGACCGTAAAGGGGGAAAAAAAAGAGGCAAACAACAATGCTTTATCATCATACTGCCATTCAAAAAGTTAAATAAAACGCGATCAAAACATGAATGTAAATAAAAATGGAACTGCTGAAAAAAGCTTCTATACAGCTCTATTAGCCAAAAAATAAAAAAGTTATAGCTCTCAGAATAAACCGATGCAAAAATAATTTTTTCTATAAAATTGTTTTTTTATTGTGCAAAAGCGCCAAAACATTAAAAAAACAATATACATGGGGTTTTGCTGTAATCGTACTGACCCAAAGAATAAAACTGCCTTATCAATTTTACCTCATGTGGAACGGTATAAAAAAAATAAACAATTCCTGAATTGCTTGTTACACATTTATCCTGCGCTCTGAGCTGAGCTTTTACACCGGGGTTTCCGTGTAAGTCTCTAAAATACGTGATTCAGATGGAACCTCTAGCAGAAGATTCCCTATAATGACACAGATGTAGGCACTGTGGACGCCGTCTGACCTGTGATCTGGAGGTGTCTGAGTTGTTAGGCGAACATAAATGTGCGGTCGACTACAGTTTTGTGCACTGTTGCAAAGAAGAACAATGCTGAACAGATGCCAGGGGGCACCCAGTGTAACTCTGCTGCCTCATTATAGTGAGTGGATCCCTCAGGTGTTTCATCTGAATCACGTCACTTGGAGATTTAAGTAGAAATTCCAAAGTAAGTGCTCAGCAAAGAGCACAGGATAAATGTGATCCCAAACATTATGTAAAATGTTTCTAATAAAAGCTTCAATTCTATCCACCAAAAAAGCAAGTCCCCACTCAGGTCCGTTATCTGTTAACAGAAATGTAGGGGGCTTCCACGGTACTGGTAATACAAAGGCACTGGAAAAGCAAAATGGCTCCTTGCCCCTCAAATGAAATTCAGCAAATTCCCAAATCCAAATGCCCCCTCCCTTCTGAGCCCCAGTGTGTCTAAACCACATATAGCTCCCACATGTTTGTCATTTTTGTAGTTATGAGAGACCACCTAATTTACAGGCGCATGTCTCCAGAAGCACAAGCTGGGCATAATGTGCTGGTCACTATAACGTACTGGGCACTACAATGGCAGTTTGCAATTTTCACTCGGCAACATCAACTGCTGCTTATTTCTGGAAAACACCCATGGAGCCAAAATCATCACTACACCTGTAGATAAATTCCCAAAGGGGTATAATTTCCCAAATGGGGTCACTTGAGGGAGAATTCTGCTTTTCTAACACTTAGGAGCTCTGTATATGGAGTCTGCAAACTAATCTAGGAAAATCTGTGCTCCAGGAGGCAAATAGAGCTTCATCCCTCCTTAGTATCTTCATATAGCTAAGCAATACTGTACAGCCACATATGGGGTATTTCTACATTCAGCAGAAATTGTGGGACAAATTTTGGTGCCATTTTTACTCATTTCCCAGTATGAAAATGTAAAATTTGGGGCTAACACACAATTTTGGTGATAAAATTGTACATTGTTTTTTTTTCTCTGCCCAATGGTATAAAATTATGTGACACACCTGTGGTGTTAATATGATCACTGCACCCGTAGATTAATTCATTGAGAGGTTTAGTTTGTAAAATGGGGTCACTTATGGGGGGTTCTGCTGTTCTGGCACCTCAGGGCTTCTGCCAATGTGACATGGCACCTTCAAACCAGTGCAGCAAAATCTGTGCTGTAATATGGCGCTACTTTCCTTTTGAGCTTTGCACTGTGCCTCAAAAGTAGTTTTTGACCACATATGGGTATTTTGGGCATCAGTGAACTCAAGAGAAATTGCACAACAAATTTTGGGGTCCATGTTCTCCTGTTACCCTTGTGAAAATACAAAACTTTGGGCTAAAAACATTTTTGTGAGAAAAATGTGATTTTTATTTTCATGGCTCAACGTTATAAACGTTATAAACTTCTGTGAAGAACCTGAGGTTTCAATGCTCACTACACATCTAGATAACTTCCCTTAGGGGTTAGTTTCCAAAATAGTGTTACTTGTGGGGGATTTCCACTGTTTAGGCACATCAGAGGCTCTCTAAACGCGACATGATGTCCAAAAATTATTCTAGCAAATTTTACATTCAAAAAGTCGAATGACGCTCCCTTCTGAACCCTGTCGTGTGCCCAAACAGTGGTTTTCCCCACATATGGTATATCGGCGTGCTCAGGAGAAATTACACAAATTGGCGCAATTTTTCCAGTTACACTTATGAAAATGCAAAGTTTGGAGTAAGAACTCATTTTTGGGGGAAAGATGTGATTTTTTATTTTCACAGCTCAACGTTATGTTTCAAAAATTGTGCTGATGTAAAGTAGGCATGTGGGAAATATTATTTATTAACTGTTTTATGTGACATAGCTCTCTGATTTAAGTGCATGAAAATAAAAGGTTGAAAATTTTCAAAATATTTGCCAAATTTCCGATTTTTTTCACAAACAAACATAAGTCATATCAGATAAATTTTATCATTATCATGAAGTACAATATATCACGAAAAAACATTCTCCGAATCAGTGGGATACACTGAAGCGCTCCAGAGTTATGACCTCATAAAGTGACAGTGGTCAGAATTGAGAAAATTGGCCTGGTCAGGATGGTGAAAACAGGCTTCGGGATGAAGGGGTTAAATAAGCATTGGAAACCATGCATTAAGATATTTATTCTTAAAACAGACATTAGCATAATCCAACAGTGAGAGAACTTTTTTTTGTATTTCTAGCAACAAGAATATTTATTTTTTCCAATTGTGGGCCTGATATCTGAATGTCTTCTTACGATTATCTCAGTGATATTTAACCCCTTAGTGACAGAGCCAAATTTTAAAAATCTGACCAGTGTCACTTTATGTGGTAATAACTCTGGAACGCTTCAACAAATTCCAGTGATTTTGAGATTGTTTTTTTCCTGACACATTATATTTTATGATAATGGTAAATTTAGGTTGATATGGTTTGTTTATTTATAAAAAAATATCAGAAATTTGACAAAAATGTAAAAAAAAATAGCAATTTTCACACTTTCAATGATTATCTCTTTAAGGCCGGCGTCACACACAACGACAAAAAATCGGTCCGTTTTAGACGGTCGATTGTCGGATCAAAATGCAAACATCACACATCCTTCTGGCATCCGATTTTCCTTCAAAGATGCGATTTAGTCGCATGTGTGTGTACCTTGTAACATGCGATTTTCATCCGACTTGCGAGATTTTCTCGCAGGCTTGCAAAACTGACATATAATGGATCCAAAAGAATAGTATTTCAATCACAAAAAAAGAATAGATATATACACATAGAACACACATATATATATATATATACATGTCATTGTGACATGTATATATACATATATTTATAGTTCCTAGACTTCTACATACTGTTATAGCCGCTAATTCAATTGCCGGCTTCTGTGAAATCACAGAAGCCGACATGAAATGATACATTGTTTCCACACAGTTAACCATGTCATTTCCTGTATTTTGATATTTGTTTAGAACTTACAATTACATGAGTGTATTTGTGCTAAATTTCAGACATGTAGGGGTTAATTAAAGGTGTAAATTCGTTGACAAAAAAATGCGTGGGCTCCCGCTGTATTTTCTCCACCAGACAGACAAAGCAAGCGAGTGGGGGCAGATAATAATAGCCTAAGGAGGGTACTTTTTTTTGTGCCCCCCCTGCCTACTAACATCTGCCCCCAGACACCCTAGAAAGGGCAAATCTATAATTAGATTCGCCCTTTCTGGCACTTTGCCCGTCTATTCCCATTGCCCTGTAGCGGTGGCGAATGGGTTAATAATCTCACCTTAATGTCACCTTAGTATTGAAAGGTGACCTTAAGGCAGGTTAATAATTGAGAGCTGTCAATTAGACAACTATCAATTATTAATCCTATTGAAGTAAATTAAAAAAACACAGACACATTAATAAAAATAATTTTAATGAAATAAAAACACATTTTTTTGACCATATTTTATTTTACACTTAATCCGTGCGAAGCCATTGATCTCCTAAAATAAAGAAAAAAAAAAAAAAAAACATTATTCTTACCTATTCCGCTGATCTGTCACGTCCCACGCTGTAATCCTTCACAAAGGGTTAACTAGCTTTGAGCCAAGCAGTGCAAGTAATCCTGCATGCTCAGCTCAAAGCTCCTGAATGAATAAGTTCCTCTCCTGGCGACAGGAGAGGATGTGTTTCATGAATGAAGCTTAATTGATTGTGTCCACTTTCCCTTTAGGTCAGGTCACTAAAGTTAAATTGCCAATAAATCAATTAAGCTCCATTCATGAATCTATTCCTCTACTTTCGCTGGGAGAGGAACTTATTCATTCAGGGGGTTACAGCTAGGAGACAGAATTATCTCCCTGCTAACTGTAACCTCTTAACCCTTTCTGATGGATTACACCGTGGGACCTGACTGTACATCGGATTGGTAAGTATAATTTTGCTTTTTTATTTTATTTTTATTACAGGAAATGGTTTTAGCAGGAAAATAAAATATGGTCAAAAACTGTGTGATTATTTAATTAAACTTATTTTTTATTAAACTGTGTGTGTTTGATTTTTCTTTCATACAATAGGATTAATAATTGATAGTTGTCTAATTGACAGCTCTCAATTATTAACCTGCCTTAAGGTCACCTTTCAATACTAAGGTGACAGTAAGGTGAGATTATTAACCCATTCGCCACCGCTACAGGGCAATGGGAATAGACGGGCAAAGTGCCAGAAAGGGCGAATCTAATTATAGATTTGCCCTTTCTGGGGTGTCTGGGGGCAGATGTTAGTAGCCAGGGGGGGCACAAAAAATGTACCCTCCCTAGGCTGTTATTATCTGCCCCCACTCGCTTTGCTTTGTCTGTCTGGTGGAGAAAATACAGCGGGAGCCCACGCATTTTTTTTCAACGAAATTACACCTTTAATTAACCCCTACATGTCTGAAATTTTGCACAATACACTCATGTAATTGTAAGTTCTAAACAAATATCAAAATACAGGAAATGACATGGTTAACTGTGTGGAAACAATGTATCATTTCATGTCGGCTTCTGTGATTTCACAGAAGCCGGCAATTGAATTAGCGGCTATTACAGTATGTAGAAGTCTAGGAAATATAAATATATATATATACATGTCACAATTACATATATATATATATATACATATATATATATATGTATTCTATGTGTGTATATCTATTCTTTCTATTCTTTATTAAAGCTGTCAGTGTGATTTTACAGTATAGCCGGGGATGAATTGCCGGCTTTTCTAAAGGACACCGATGTGATTTCATCGCAAGTCACACAGTGTGGTCCGTTTGTAATCCGATTTTTCATCGCTCCCATAGACTTGCATTGGCGATTGTCGACCCACAATCGGTGACAATCGCAGCATGCTGCGATTGTACACGGACGTTTAAAACGGACCACAAAATAACGGATACTGGGAGCTGCTCCATAGATTAACATAGGGCAGACTGCAATACGATTTTTCATCGCATTGCAGTCGTCCGATTATGTCGCCAGTGTGACGCCGGCCTAATTCAGATAGTCATACCATAGCAAAACACTAATAAATAATATTTCCCACATGTCTGCTTTACATCAGCAAAATTTGTAAAATGTTATTTTGTTTTGTTAGCATTTTAGGAGGTTTAAAAATGTAGCAGTAATTTTTCATTTTTTCAAGGAAATTTACGAAATTATTTTTTTTAGGGACCTATCCAGGTTTGAAGTGACTTTAGGGGTTCTATATATTGGAAAACCCACAAAAGTGATTCCATTTTAAAAACCGTACCCCCTGACATATTGAAAACTGCTGTCAGGTAGTTTACTAACCCTTCAGGTGCTTTTCAGGTATTATTACAAAGTGGCATGATAGGAATGAAAACGTTGATTTTTACCACCTAAATGTCACTGACTTTTGAACAAGTCATTGTGGCCAGCAGACTCTAAGGCCGCTATTTGCTTGTGAATATCCATGGCAGACATCAGGACCACACAATCATGATCTCAGGGTGCCGATGGGGATAAAGAGGGAGAAGCCACACTCTTTTAAACATTTATATGATATAGTCATTATTGACAGCAGCATCTAAGGGGTTAAACAGATATGGACGATGACAACACTGATCGTGGCTGATGCAGCAAGTTGTTAGCTATAGTGTACAGCCGACAGCTGCTGGATTGTCACCTGTATGGGGATGCTATTCTCATATATCTCAGGTCAGTTAAAAGACGTATTGACGGTTATTAAGGGGTAAACTTGGAAAAATTATTCTTTTAGTGTTGTTCATGTTTATTACGCTATTCCGCATTTGCACATTTTTGCATTAATATATGGTTACTTCATGTATAAGAAAAGCTATATTTGCACATTGGGTTTTGCCTTTACATATGTGCTGAACGTTTGGTCCTCCCTCTATTTGATTTGAGGTATTCTTTTTAACACTATGTGTATGGCTTTACATTTATCTTAAGTACTGATTTTAACTATATCTGTTTATGCTGAACACTTCTTGATCTATACACAATTAATTGTCATGTGATTTATGTGGTTTTATTTCAATACAGAGCAGTAGATCTGTGAATTCATGATACCATCAATGAAATATAATTCCATGACACCAGCAAAATCATGCAGCCTTACATAAGGACACTGCCTCCACCAAATTTCACGGAAGGCACCATTCATTTATACAAATTATTTTAGAAAAATTCACGGTGGCTACAATGAAACTTGGTGGTGGCAGTGTCCTTATGTGAGGCTTGGTAGACATGCATTTTTCCAACATCACAGCTCCAAACAGGGCCGCCATCAGGGCATTACTGCCCTGACTTATCGTATGGGGCCCGATGAGCAGAGGGGGCCCGCATCGGCCCCATCTCTTCTGCTCATCGGGCCCCAGTGGTAGGATTCTGCCGATGCAGAAACTGAACCTGCATCCGAGACACAGGATCAGTTAAACTCTATTGCCGTGCAGGCCTGCACGGCAATAATTAAAAGCAGCCAGCCAATCGGAGGCTAGCAGCTGACGTCAGCATGCACGTCGCCGGAGTATGACGTCATTGTCATTCACCGGCGAGTCCGCGCTTGAAATGCCTGGAGGGAACATCGCCACAGGAACGCGCCAGGTAAGGAGAAAGTTTTTGTTTTTATTTTTATTGAAAGCGGCAAGCCGCAATATGTTTTGACAGCAGGATGGAGACACATGGACCATATGTCTCCATCCTGCCCAGGGTAGAATGGAGACATGGGGTAGAATGGAGAAACGGGGTGTAGAATGGGAGAACACTGTATGAACTACTTTCAGAAGGTGCACAAGTAGGACCCCACACCGTACATAAATAATAAAAAACTTGGCACTCAATTTCTAGAATATTATTAGTCATTTTTAATGCAGCCAAAATATTTAGACGTGTCGGCCACATCCGGCCTTCATAGTAGCTAAAAAAATGAGAAATATATAGAAAAAAATTAATAAATTGACAACAAAAATATCATGAAGAAAAGAATAAAAATAAAGTATATACAGTACAGACCAAAAGTTTGGACACACCTTCTCATTTAAAGATTTTTCTGTATTTTCATGACTATGAAAACTGTACATTCACCTGAAGGCATCAAAACTATAAATTAACACATGTGGAATGATAGACTTAACAAAAAAGTATGAAACTAGGAAACTAGTTCTGAACTGAAAAATAGAATTAGTTCTTACTGGTAATTTGGTTTCTAGGAACCTTCCACGACAGCCACCTGGAGGAGGTCTCCCCGCCCTAATGGGGAACAGGAACACAAGAGGTTAAATACCCCTCCCCTTCCTGCACTCTCCAGTGTTTTTTTCTGGATATATCGGCATGACTAATTACCACCAAAGTGCAGGAATCCATCATAATCAGCATTCGTTTTAGGGAGGGAAATTCGTGCTGTCGTGGAAGGTTCCTAGAAACCGAATTACCGGTAAGAACTAATTCTATTTTCTACAGTCACCTTCCATGACAGCCACCTGGAATTATACCAACGATGAATTTCTTTAGGGGGGGGACCACAGCCTGCAGAACATGTCTGCCGAATGTTAGATCCCTGTTAAAGTTCAATCTGTAATGCCTGGTGAAGGTGTGTACCGAGGACCAGGTAGCGGCTTTACATATCTGCTCTGATGAAGCGTTCCCTCTCAATGCCCATGATGTAGCAACTGATCGCGTAGAGTGTGCTTTTAACCCGGCAGGAGGAGGAAGGTCTCTTGACGAGTACGCCATACAAATAGTCTGCTTGATCCAGCCTGCAATTGTGTTTCTGGCCGCTTTCTTCCTTTATTGCGGCCTGCAAACTGAACAAAGAGATTTTGGTTGATTCTCCAATCACTGGAGAATCACTGGTTCAAGGTAGTGGAGGACCACTCTGCGCACATCCAGAGTGTGAAATTTTGCTTCTTCTGCATTAGAGGGATTTGGGAAGAATGAGGACAGCACGATATCCTGGTTTTTGTGAAAATCCGAGACTACTTTAGGCATAAAGGAGGGGTCTAACCGTAACACTATACTATCTTCATTGAGAGATAGGTAAGGCTCTTGTATGGATAATGCTTGAAGTTCTCCTATACGTCTGGCTGTAGTAATCGCTACAAGGAAGACAGTTTTGAATGTTAGGGTTTTTAATGATAAAGAAGTGTAACATTTCCAGAGGATATAGCTCTAGGATCGCTGTCTGGGTAGACAGAATGGCACGAAAACAGTTCATTCAGACAGCAGTTCTGGTGTAAAACTGGCCGCAACCCGTTTTATTAAAGTCCACAGCAAACAGATAAAAATAAAGCATAAACAGAAAACCTAGGCTTGTCTAGCCACTAATTACACATAGATAGACTGCCCTGTCTATCCGGATCCCGGCTCTACCAGCCTGACCCAAAACAACACATATGATATATGTTACCAGAATGGAGTTTCACAGATACTCCTCCTTGTGTCTGAAGGCACCTTCAATGTCCAGACTTGAGAGAGATCCACTCTTATTCAGCCGCTATTCGCACGGATTCTCACTGAGACTACTCCTGTGTCCGGGTACTTCCTGCACCCAGACTGAGATAGCTCACACTCCTGGAGACGCTTCTTGTGCCGGGACACCTTCCTGTGTCCAGACTGAGCGTGCTCTCTGACTGTGTTCCAACACACCTACTTCTGGTCTCCTAATTAACACCTGAGTGATTTCAGGCTGAGCTGCAAGTGTGTACTGAATGTAAGGTGTAGTGACCTTTCTCTACCACTAGGTCTACAAAGCCACACACCTCCCCTATACCAGTCAGTAAAGTAGCCAGGTGAAATATACACCCCATTCAATACACATACTCTCACTGTCTCACATATCCCCCCCCTCTTCTCCAGACCGGAGGGCTGGTCATTCAGACCGGAGGGCTGGTTAACAATCCAACAGAGACAGTGAACTCTGGACCAGTCATGGCCCTCATCAGCTTCATCTTCACCACTGTCATTTGTATCTTCACCTGAGTCATAGCCAACATCAGCTTTCTCTTCATCTGAAGCATCCGTACTACCCTGTACCCTCCCAGGCCTATGCTCTCTGCGGGTCTCGGGTATCCTGCACGGTTTCATCTTGACCTTAGGGCCGGGCTCAGTTTCGATATAGTGCCTGGCCAGAGAAGTACGACCCGGCACATCAGAACACTTCTGCTGACTCTTCCTCAGAAACTCACGTACCTCCTGTTCCTGGTGCACTGACCATGTGTCACCAACTATCACAGAAGGTATAGGGGTTTTTTCACTTTTCTCCAGTTCCCCTTGAACCTTCTTTACTTCATTGAGCTTCTCCAGAAGATGCTCAGGGCTCTCATCACGCTCCTTCATCACAGTTTGGAGTTTTCTCTGAGAAGCAATCAATTCATCTTGTACCCGTTGGACGTCCTTCATGTCCTCAGCCCCTTCTTCAGGCTCTTCTGGTAGGACATGCTCAGAAGCCCCACCGTCAGTCTTACATGCTACTTCTTCATTCACATCATTATGGTCTCCAATATCTCCATTTATTCCAGCTTTCAAGTTCTCCTTGATATCTGCATCTGTATACTCAGAACCCACCGGATTCTTCTCTTCCACCACGTTCTGCATCCCATCTGGGCTCCCGTGTGTCTGTAGCGGCAACGGAGTGACACATCGCTTTTCCCATTTGTTGGGACGTGGCTCCGATGTAGCCTCCCTGAAAGTGCGCTTGAGCTCACCAACGCCAGCCCGATGTCTCAAAATCTCATCTTGTGACTTATCCAGATCCTTGGTATCACTCGGGAACACCGCTGGGGCTCCGGGCGCCGAACTTCCAGCCTGAGCTTCACGAGTTGCAGCTACTGATGAGTAGAGTTGAGCGATACTTTCCGATATCCAAAAGTATCGGAATCGGAATGGTATCGCCGATACCCAAAAAATATCGGCGATACCCGATACCGATACCGGAAATACAATGTAAGTCTATGGGAACAAAATATCGGAATTAAAAAAAACCCATTCTTGCCTTGTTGGTTAATTGTACATGAAGGAAAACAACAAAGAGTAATGTAGAATGTATTGGGGAAGGTTGAGGAGACATTAAAGGCATAGATGTTTAACCCAATCAAATGGAATAGCATAAATATTTTTTTTTTAAAGATGTTCGGATTGACGAAGAAATTGACAATGTTGTTCACGTTTTTTCTATTTTGGCAAATATGTATATTTCACAACTTCCATGCTTTTCACCTTTTTAACTTTTGACACACTTTCTCCTTCATAATCTTCAGCAGCATCATCTTTTTCATCAAATTATTCTTCATCTTCACCTTCTTTATCTTCTTCTTAAACTTCTTGCTATTCATCTTTTTGTTAACATTACTCATATTCTTCTTATTAAACTATTATTCTAATTCATATTGTACTTCATCTTCTTCATCATATTCTTATTTGTGACAGAGAATCCTGTACTTGTAATCTGTCAAAGTATGAATTTTTCATTCTTCCGTTCTTGCTGTCACAAAAGATTTAAATTACAACAGTATTTGTCCGTGGTCAGTTTAGCCTGCAGCAGCAGCAGGCATTTTCCAGGGGCACCACGAGGAGGAACGGACTCACCCCCATACACTGCTTAGTCTTCTTCTGCTTATAATTTAGAGCATATATTTTGCTCTTCATTTTGGTCTTATACTTAATGTTCTTCTGCTTTTTGATCTTCTGCTTATTGTTCTTCTGTCTCTTGTTCTGTATCTTGTAGTTTGTCTTAACCTTCTTTGTCCTGTTGGTGATGGTACAAAAGCCAATGGAAGTAACGAGGACCAGCTGACTGTGCTGGAACCCGGAGGGTCAGCAGAAGGAAAAGAGCCAATGGCACAACCGAGGACCAGCTGACGTTACTGGGACACGGTTACTAAGCAGGAGGTACCTGTGCTCCAAAGCACTACCAAGGACCAGCAGACGTTGCTGGAACTCGGATACCGACATGGAGGCACCTAGGCCAAAGGCACTGCGGAGAACCAGCTGACGGTACTGGAACCCGGATGGGTAGCAGAAGGTACAAGAGCCAATGAAAGTAACGAGGACCAGCTGACTGTGCTGGAACCCGGAGGGTTAGCAGAAGGAAAAGAGCCAATGGCACAACCGAGGACCAGCTGACGTTACTGGGACACGGTTACTAAGCAGGAGGTACCTGTGCTCCAAAGCACTACCAAGGACCAGCAGACGTTGCTGGAACTCGGATACCGACATGGAGGCACCTAGGCCAAAGGCACTGCGGAGAACCAGCTGACGGTACTGGAACCCGGATGGGTAGCAGAAGGTACAAGAGCCAATGAAAGTAACGAGGACCAGCTGACTGTGCTGGAACCCGGAGGGTTAGCAGAAGGAAAAGAGCCAATGGCACAACCGAGGACCAGCTGACGTTACTGGGACACGGTTACTAAGCAGGAGGTACCTGTGCTCCAAAGCACTACCAAGGACCAGCAGACGTTGCTGGAACTCGGATACCGACATGGAGGCATCCTAGGCCAAAGGCACTGCGGAGAACCAGCTGACGGTACTGGAACCCGGATGGGTAGCAGAAGGTACAAGAGCAATGAAAGTACGAGGACCAGCGACTGTGCTGTAAACCGGGAGTGGATTACGACAGAACAAAGAGCCAATTGGCTAACAACCCGAGGACAACTGACGTTCTGGACACCGGATGAAACGGTGGAGGCAGAGGTACCTTGTTGCCCAAGCACTACGCAGGACCAGCAGACTTCTGGAACTCGATACCGACAATGGGGACCTAGTGCCAAAGGCACTGCGAGAAACACTGACGGTATGGAACCCAGGAGGTAGCAGAAGGTAACATGGAATAAGTTGAGGCAGCAGGACTTTTGCCGTTCACACAGCAGGGGAACAGCTGACATTACTGAACCCCAGTAACACAGGAGCAAGTTTAACTGTGCTAACAGCACTTCCGAGAAACAACTGGCGGTGTTGTAACCCAGGGATGAGAAGAGAACATGGTGGAGGCAGCAGGACTTTTTGCCGTTCACACAGCAGGGAACAGCTGACATTACTGAACCCCAGTAACACAGGAGCAAGTGTTAACTGTGCTAACAGCACTTCCGAGAAACAACTGGCGGTGTTGTAACCCAGGGATGAGAAGAGAACATGGTGGAGGCAGCAGGACTGTTTGCCGTTCACACAGCAGGGGAACAGCTGACATTACTGAACCCCAGTAACACAGGAGCAAGTGTTAACTGTGCTAACAGCACTTCCGAGAAACAACTGGCGGTGTTGTAACCCAGGGATGAGAAGAGAACATGGTGGAGGCAGCAGGACTGTTTGCCGTTCACACAGCAGGGTAACAGCTGACATTACTGAACCCCAGTAACACAGGAGCAAGTGTTAACTGTGCTAACAGCACTTCCGAGAAACAACTGGCGGTGTTGTAACCCAGGGATGAGAAGAGAACATGGTGGAGGCAGCAGGACTGTTTGCCGTTCACACAGCAGGGGAACAGCTGACATTACTGAACCCCAGTAACACGGAGCAAGTGTTAGACTGTGCTAACAGCACTTCCGAGAAACAACTGGCGGTGTTGTAACCCAGGGATGAGAAGAGAACATGGTGGAGGCAGCAGGACTGTTTGCCGTTCACACAGCAGGGGAACAGCTGACATTACTGAACCCCAGTAACACAGGAGCAAGTGTTAACTGTGCTAACAGCACTTCCGAGAAACAACTGGCGGTGTTGTAACCCAGGGATGAGAAGAGAACATGGTGGAGGCAGCAGGACTGTTTGCCGTTCACACAGCAGGGGAACAGCTGACATTACTGAACCCCAGTAACACAGGAGCAAGTGTTAACTGTGCTAACAGCACTTCCGAGAAACAACTGGCGGTGTTGTAACCCAGGGATGAGAAGAGAACATGGTGGAGGCAGCAGGACTGTTTGCCGTTCACACAGCAGGGAACAGCTGACATTACTGAACCCCAGTAACACAGGAGCAAGTGTTAACTGTGCTAACAGCACTTCCGAGAAACAACTGGCGGTGTTGTAACCCAGGGATGAGAAGAGAACATGGTGGAGGCAGCAGGACTGTTTGCCGTTCACACAGCAGGGGAACAGCTGACATTACTGAACCCCAGTAACACAGGAGCAAGTGTTAACTGTGCTAACAGCACTTCCGAGAAACAACTGGCGGTGTTGTAACCCAGGGATGAGAAGAACATGGTGGAGGCAGCAGGACTGTTTGCCGTTCACACAGCAGGGGAACAGCTGACATTACTGAACCCCAGTAACACAGGAGCAAGTGTTAACTGTGCTAACAGCACTTCCGAGAAACAACTGGCGGTGTTGTAACCCAGGGATGAGAAGAGAACATGGTGGAGGCAGCAGGACTTTTTGCCGTTCACACAGCAGGGGAACAGCTGACATTACTGAACCCCAGTAACAGGGAGCAAGTGTTAACTGTGCTAACAGCACTTCCGAGAAACAACTGGCGGTGTTGTAACCCAGGGATGAGAACAGAACATGGTGGAGGCAGCAGGACTGTTTGCCGTTCACACAGCAGGGGAACAGCTGACATTACTGAACCCCAGTAACACAGGAGCAAGTGTTAACTGTGCTAACAGCACTTCCGAGAAACAACTGGCGGTGTTGTAACCCAGGGATGAGAAGAGAACATGGTGGAGGCAGCAGGACTGTTTGCCGTTCACACAGCAGGGGAACAGCTGACATTACTGAACCCCAGTAACACAGGAGCAAGTGTTAACTGTGCTAACAGCACTTCCGAGAAACAACTGGCGGTGTTTGTAACCCAGGGATGAGAAGAGAACATGGTGGAGGCAGCAGGACTGTTTGCCGTTCACACAGCAGGGGAACAGCTGACATTAATGAACCCCAGTAACACAGGAGCAAGTGTTAACTGTGCTAACAGCACTTCCGAGAAACAACTGGGGTGTTGTAACCCAGGGATGAGAAGAGAACATGGTGGAGGCAGCAGGACTTTTTGCCGTTCACACAGCAGGGGAACAGCTGACATTACTGAACCCCAGTAACACAGGAGCAAGTGTTAACTGTGCTAACAGCACTTCCGAGAAACAACTGGCGGTGTTGTAACCCAGGGATGAGAAGAGAACATGGTGGAGGCAGCAGGACTGTTTGCCGTCACACAGCAGGGGAACAGCTGACATTACTGAACCCCAGTAACACAGGAGCAAGTGTTAACGTGCTAACAGCACTTCCGAGAAACAACTGCGGTGTTGTAACCCAGGGATGAGAAGAGAACATGGTGGAGGCAGCAGGACTGTTTGCCGTTCACACAGCAGGGAACAGCTGACATACTGAACCCCAGTAACACAGGAGCAAGTGTAACTGTGCTAACAGCACTTCCGAGAAACAATGGCGGTGTTGTAACCCAGGGATGAGAAGAGAACATGGTGGAGGCAGCAGGACTGTTTGCCGTTCACACAGCAGGGGAACACTGACATTACTGAACCCCAGTAACACGGGAGCAAGTGTTAACTGTGCTAACAGCACTTCCGAGAAACAACTGGCGGTGTTGTAACCCAGGGATGAGAAAGAACATGTGGAGGCAGCAGGACTGTTTGCCGTTCACACAGCAGGGAACAGCTGACATTACTGAACCCCAGTAACACAGGAGCAAGTGTTAACTGTGCTAACAGCACTTCCGAGAAACAAACTGGCGGTGTTGTAACCCAGGATGAGAAGAGAACATGGTGGGGCAGCAGGACTGTTTGCCGTTCACACAGCAGGGGAACAGCTGACAATTACTGAACCCCAGTAACACAGGAGCAAGTGTAACTGTGCTAACAGCACTTCCGAGAAACAACTGGCGGTGTTGTAACCCAGGGATGAGAAGAGAACATGGTGGAGGCAGCAGGACTGTTTGCCGTTCACACAGCAGGGGACAGCTGACATTACGAACCCCAGTAAAAAGGAGCAAGTGTTAACTGTGGTAACAGCACTTCCCAGAAACAACTGGCGTGTTGTAACCCAGGGAAGAGAAAAAAGAAAAATGGTGGGGCAGAGGAATTTGCCGTTCACACAGCAGGGGAAAGCTGACATTACTGAACCCCAGTAACACAGGAGCAAGTGTTAAATGTGTAACAGCACTTCCCAGAAACAACTGGCGGTGTTGTAACCCAGGGATGAGAAGAGAACTGGTGGAGGCAGCAGACTTTTGCCGTTCACACGCAGGGGAACAGCTGACATTACTGAACCCCCGTAACAGGAGCAAGTGTAACTGTCAACAGCACTTCCCAGAAACAACGCGGGTTGTAACCCCGGATGGAAAAACATGGTGGAGGGGGCCCGGACTGTTTGCCCTTCAACAAGGGGGGAAAAAGCAAATTTCTGAACCCGTAACCGGAGCAAGTGTTAACGTGCTAAAAGCACTTCCGAGAAACAACTGGCGGTGTTGTAAACCCAGGGATGAAAGAAATGGTGGAGCAGAGGGCTGTTTGCCGTTCACACAGCAGGGGGAAAAGCTGAAATTTCGAACCCAGTAACACAGGAGCAAGTGTTAAAAATGTGCTAAAAGCACTTTTGGAAAAAGGCGGTGTTGTAACCCAGGGGGTAGAAAAAAACATGGTGGAGGAGCAGGGAATGTTTGCGTTCACACGCAGGGGAAACTGACATTACTGAACCCCGGGAAACAGGAGCAAGTGTTTCTGTGCAACAGCACTTCGAGAAAAACTGGCGGGGTTTTTAACCCCGGGGAGAAAAGAACATGGGGGAGGAGCGGAGTTTGCGTTACACAGCAGGGGGGCATGACATTAGAACCCTAACACAGGAGAAGTTTAATGTGCAAAAGCACTTCGAGAAACAACGGCGGTGTTGTAACCAGGATGAGAAGAGAACAGGGGGAGGGGGAGGTGTTTCCGTTACACGCAGGGGAACACTGACTTACTGAACCCCCTAAACAGGGCAAGTGAAATGTGCTAACAGCACTTCCCAGA
>JARQOD010011930.1:0-21525 GCA_033576555.1 Oophaga sylvatica
TTGACAATAGTAATTTCATAGTATCTGTATGCATAACTCCCTCACCTTGACAATGATAATTTCATAGTTTGTATGCAGAACTCCTCACCTTGACAATGTAATTTCATAGTATCTGTATGCAGAACTCCCTCACCTTGACAATGTAATTTCATAGTATCTGTATGCAGAACTCCCTCACCTTGTCAATGGTAATTTCATAGTATTTGTATGCAGAACTCCTCACCTTGACAATAGTAATTTCATAGTATCTGTATTGCAGAACTCCATCACCTTGACAATGATAATTTCATAGTATCTGTATGCAGAACTCCCTCACCTTGTCAATGGTAATTTCATAGTATCTGTATGCAGAAACTCCATCACCTTGACAATAGTAATTTCATAGTATCTGTATGCAGAACTCCCTCACCTTGTCAATGGTAATTTCATAGTATCTGTATGCAGAACTCCATCACCTTGATAATAGTAATTTCATAGTATCTGTATGCAGAACTCCCTCACCTTGACAATAGTAATGTCATAGTATTTGTATGCAGAACTCCCTCACCTTGACAATAGTAATTTCATAGTATTTGTATGCAGAAACTCCCTCACCTCGACAATGGTAATTTCATAGTATCTGTATGTAGAACTTCCTCACTTTGACAATGGCATTTTCATAGTTTCTGTATGTAGAACTCCTCACCTTGACAATAGTAATTTCATAGTATCTGTATGCAGAACTCCCTCACCTTGACAATGGTAATTTCATAGTATCTGTATGTAGAACTCCCTCACCTTGATAATAGTAATTTCATAGTATCTGTCTGCAGAACTCCCTCACCTTGACAATAGTAATTTCTTTAGTATCTGTATGCAGAACTCCCTCACCTTGACAATGGTAATTTCATAGTATTTGTATGCAGAACTCCTCACCTTGACAATAGTAATTTCATAGTATCTGTATGCAGAACTCCCTCACCTTGACAATGGTAATTTCATAGTATTTGTATGCAGAACTCCCTCACCTTGACAATAGTAATTTCATAGTATCTGTATGCAGAACTCCATCATCTTGACAATGGTAATTTCATAGTATCTGTATGCAGAACTCCATCACCTTGATAATAGTAATTTCATAGTATCTGTATGCAGAAATCCCTCACCTTGACAATGGTAATTTCATAGTATCTGTATGCAGAACTCCCTCACCTTGACAATGGTAATTTCATAGTATCTGTATGCAGAACTCCCTCACCTTGACAATGGTAATTTCATAGTATCGTATGCAGAACTCCCTCACCTTGACAATTGTAATTTCATAGTATCTGTATGCAGAACTCCCTCACCTTGTGTCACGCTGTCTTATGATATGTGTACGATGTCAGTAAAACTATTCTTAAAAGAACAACACTCTATACAACATATAGTTAGCAACATCAGCATGTAAATATAGAATAGATTTACCTGACACGATATCCGTTGAACTCAGGGTTAATCTTGAGGACTTGATACACTGTCACACGAAAGAGGAGGACCGGGGTCTAACCTGACCCTAAACTGGGGTCCTAACTAATCCCTCACCTTGGAGGTACTGATATGGTTCAGAGGTCCAAGTCTCCAGCCTAACCCTGTCTCCTATCAGTCCCTGAACCCTGTAATCAGTCCTAAGAAGGATTCTGATTACCACCAAAGGGATATGGGCTTATCTCTGCTAAATACACAGATTAGACATATTTAAAACAGACTGGAGAAAACACAGACTTGCATACACACTCAAACACAGAAGGAACATAAATGATCTGGGATATTAAACTCTAAGCAAGGTGAGCTTAAAACAACTAGGAGCTCTTTAACTTAAGTCTATACAGATACAATCCTATCTGTGGTCTGCATGAAGAATTTCACTGGCAACTCCCAACACAGACAACCAGAGATTTAAAGGAAACCAATCAACAAATAATTAATTGCAGCCGGGAGAAACTGCACCAGTCCAGAACTGAGCACAGACAGAATTAACTCCCTAACTGCCAAACACAAAGAAACAGCAACTCAGCTGTGAGAAGTCAGAATGTGCAACCGCGACGATCTTCGTGGCGATGCACACATGACAGTACCCCCCTTCTACGAGGGGCTCCGGACCCTCAGGGCCAGGTTTGCCCGGGTGAGTTCTGTGGAAGGTCCGCACCAACCGATCTGCGTTAATGTCAGACGCAGGAACCCACGTCCTCTCCTCTGGACCATACCCCTTCCAATGCACCAAGTACTGAAGGGACCGGCGATTCAGACGTGAGTCAATGATCTTTGACACTTGAAACTCCCAAATTACCATTGACCACCACTGGGGAGGAGGTAGAGGTGTTGGTATGACTGGTGCCACGTACCTCTTAAGTAATGACTTGTGGAACACATTATGAATTTTAAACGTAGGAGGGGGTCCAGACGAAATGCCACAGGATTAATTATGGAACTGATCCTGTACGGCCCGATGAATCTGGGGCCCAGCTTCCAGGAGGGAACTTTAAGTTTTATATTCCTGGTAGACAACCATACCAGATTGTTCACATTAAGATCTGGACCAGAAACTCTCCTCCTATCAGCCATACGTTTATAACGGTTCCCATAGCACTCAGATTATTCAATACACCTCTCCACACTGAAGCAAGTGACGACGAGAAACGCTCCTCCTCAGGAACCCCAGAAGGGCCCCCCCATTGAATGTACAAAACTGGGGATGAAAACCATATGCCCCAAAAAACGGGGACTTACCAGTGGACTCGCTCCGCCTGTTGTTAAGAGCGAACTCTGCCAGAGGCAAGAAAGATGACCAGTCCTCCTGGTTTCTGAGACAAAACACCGAAGATAAGTCTCTAGGCTTTGATTCAGACGCTCTGTCTGCCATTTGGTCTGCGGATGAAAAGCCGAGGAAAATGACAATTGCATCCCCCGACGTAAACAAAATGCCCTCCAAAACTTGGACACAAACTGAGACCCCTATCTGACACCACATCAGAAGGCAACCCATGAAGTCTCACAATCTCCCCAATGAACACCTGCCCAGAGTTTTAGCATTAGGGAGGGCAGGAAGAGCAATGAAATGTGCCATCTTACTGAACCTGTCAACAACCACCAGTATGACAGTCTTCCCTGACGACTGAGGAAGGTCCGTGATGAAGTCCATAGACAAATGAGTCCATGGACGCTCCGGAAGTTTCAAGGGTAAGAGGGTCCCAGACGGACGGGTATGAGGGGTCTTAGAGCGAGCACAAACCCCACAGGACGCGACAAAAGTTAAAACATCTTTATTAACGTTAGGCCACCAAACCGGCGAGAAAGGAGATCTAAAGTAGCCTTACTCCCTGGATGTCCTGCTAGAGCAGAATTATGATGTGCCTCAATAACCTTTTGTCTCAACTGATTTGGACAAACAGTCTCCCTGGAGGTCCTGCAGGGGCGTCCCCCTGAGCCTCTAACACCTCCTCCTCAAGCTCAGAACATACAGCCGACACTACCACCCCCTCCTGAAGGATAGGAATCGGGTCATCCATTTTCCCGGCCCCTGGGAAACTGCGAGACAAGGCATCCGCCTTAACATTCTTAGATCCAGGGCGATAAGTGACAACAAAATTAAACCTGGTAAAAAACAACGACCATCGAGCTTGTCTGGAATTCAGACGCTTAGCAGATTCCAAATACAGCAGGTTCTTGTGATCAGTAATGACGGTGACCGGGTGGACTGCCCCCTCCAAAAAGTGACGCCATTCTTCAAAAGCCAACTTAATGGCCAAAAGTTCCCTATTGCCGATATCATAATTCCTTTCGGCGGACGACAATTTTTTAGAAAAGAAAGCGCACGGATGCCATTTACCAGGGGACGGACCCTGGGACAATATTGCACCCACCCCTACGTCAGACGCGTCCACCTCCACAACGAACGGCTGTGATGCATCTGGTTGGATGAGAACGGGTGCCGAAGCAAAACATTTTTTCAAAGAGGAAAAAGCTTGGCAAGCTTTGTCCGACCATTTAGAAAAATCCGTCCCTTTCTTGTCATGTCAGTGAGAGGTTTGACAACAGATGAGAAATTACAAATAAATTTCCGGTAGTAGTTAGCAAACCCCAGAAAACGCTGCAGAGCCTTAAGATCCTCTGGCTGATCCCATTCAAGCACTGCTCTCACCTTTTCAGGGTCCATACGGAAACCGGAGGCTGACACCAAGAAACCCAAAAACTTAAGTTCCTGTACGGCGAATACACACTTTTCCAGTTTGGCGTATAGTTTATTGTCTCGCAAGATCTGCAACACCTGTCTCACATGCTCCTGATGAGACACAAGATCTGGTGAGTAAATTAAAATGTCATCCAAATATACGACCACAAACACCCCCACAAGGTGACGAAAAATGTCATTAACAAAATGTTGGAATACTGCTGGAGCAGTAGTCAGACCAAAAGGCATGACAAGGTTCTCATAATGTCCCTCCGGCGTGTTAAACGCCGTTTTCCACTCATCCCCCTCTTTTATCCTAATCAGATTATACGCCCCCCTGAGATCCAATTTAGAGAACCATTTGGCGCCAACAATTTGATTGAAGAGATCAGGAATCAGAGGGAGTGGATACGGATCTCGAACAGTAATCCGATTAAGTTCGCGGAAATCCAAGCAAGGGCGTAGGCCCAGGGCGGAACTATCGTGGAAGCAGGGGAAGCAGCTGCCATAGGGCCCGGGCTAGCAGGGGGCCCGTCCCTGCTGCAGCTGTCTCCCTGCGGCTGTGTTCCGCCGCCCATGGCCTGAGAGTCGGCGGTTCCCTGTGCTGGCTGTCATGCTGACAGCTGGCGCAGAGAAGCTGCTGCGTGCCGTCTCCCAGGAATCAATTGCACTGGTGTCTATACAGACGCCAGTACAATTGAAGCTCTGACCGCCGGGTCAGAGCGACGTCTGCAGCGTGATCATGTCATGTGATCACGCTGCTGACGTCACTCGTCGGCGGCGCCCAGAAGGGTGAAGACTGGTGGTGAGTGTGCTCCACTGTGGAGCTGAAGATACCACCGAAGATTAACGGGGGCACATACTGTGTGAGTGATAACTCTGCATTCTTGGCTGCATTACTACTTGAGGGGCACATTACTACTGATGGGAGAATAAGAGGGCTTATTACTAGTTATGGGGCATAATGTGCCTGCATTAATAGTTATGCGGGACATGGTTACTAGTAATGGTAGCATAAGGGGGCTGCATTGCTACCAGTCCATTATATTATATTGTGTTTCCATAATGTCTGCTTTAAATACAGCTCTGATTTGGCAAAAAGCTGGCCGTTATGAGACTGAAGAGCATTTTTTGGGCCTAGAGAATTGCTGTGATTTGCTCCGCCCACTGCTATTGGCTCCGCCCACTATCAGAACCCCCGCCCCCCGTCGCCCGTTTGGGAGAGGGGGCCCCGTTCAAAATTTTGCTGTGGGGCCCCGCCATTTCTAGTTACGCCACTGCGTAGGCCTCCATCTTTTTTCTTCACAAAGAAGAACCCCGCGGCCACTGGGGAAGATGAAGGTCTAATATGCCCTTTGGCCAGACTTTCCGAAATATAATCTTTCATAGCCTGCCTCTCAGGACCAGAAAGGTTATATAACCTAGCTTTAGGTAACTTAGCATCAGGAAGTAAATTAATAGAGCAGTCATACACGCGATGAGGAGGCAACTCCTGACACCCCTCCTCAGAGAACACATCCCCAAAGTCCTCCAAAAAAGGAGGCAAAGTACTAGGCACGACCGCACTGATGACTGTGTTCATGCAGTTACTTTTGCAAAACTCCCCCCATTGGCTTATATCTCTGGACTGCCAATTAATCACAGGGTTATGTTTAACCAACCAAGGAAGTCCCAACACAATGGTAATTTCATAGTATCTGTATGCAGAACTCCCTCACCTTGACAATGGTAATTTCATAGTATCTGTATGCAGAACTCCCTCACCTTGACAATAGTAATTTCATAGTGTCTGTATGCAGAACTCCCTCACCTTGACAATGGAATTTCATAGTTCTGTTGCAGAACTCCTCACTTGAAGGTAATTTCATAGTATCTTATGCAGAACTCCTCACCTTGACAATGCAATTTCATTTTATAGAACTCCTCCTTTGACAATGTAATTTCATAGTATCTGTATGCAGAACTCCTCACCTTGACAATGTATTTATAGTATCTGTATGCAGAACTCCCTCACCTTGAAATGTATTTCATAGTATCTGTATGCAGAACCCTACTTGACAATGGTAATTTTAGTATTATAGAACTCCTCACTTGAAATGGAATTTTATTCTTTGCGACTCCCTCACCTTATAATGTATTCTGTATGGAACTCCTCACCTTGACAATGTATTCATAGTATCTGTATGAAACCCTCCCTTGACAATGGTAATTTCATAGTATCTGTATGCAGAACTCCTCACTTGACAATGGTAATTTCATAGTATCTGTATGCAACTCCTCACCTTGACAATGTAATTTCATGTTCTGTGCAGACTCCCCACCTTATAATGTAATTTCATAGTATCTTATGCGACTCCTCACCTTGACATGTAATTTCATAGATCTGTATGCAGAACTCCCTCACCTTGACAATGTAATTATAGTATCTGTATGAGACTCCTCACCTTAAATGTAATTCATGTATCTGTAGCAGAACTCCCTCACCTTGAAATGTAATTTCATGTATCTGTATGCAGACTCCCTACCTTGACAATGTAATTTCATATTCTGTATGAGAACTCCCTACCTTGACAATGGTAATTTCATAGTTCTGTATGAGAACTCCCTCACTTGAAATGGTAATTTCATATATCGTATGCAGAACCCCTCATTGAAATAGTAATTTCATGTATTGTATGAGAACTCCCTCACCTTGCAATGGTAATTTCATAGTATTGTATGCAGAACTCCTCACCTTGAAATGTAATTTCATAGTATCTGTATGCAGACTCCTCACCTTAAATGTATTTCATGTATCTGTATGCGAACTCCTCACCTTGACAATGTAATTTCATGTTCTGTATGCAGAACCCCTCACCTTGACAATGTAATTTCTAGTATCTGTTGCAGAACCCTCACTGACAATGTAATTCATAGTTTGTATGCAGAACTCCTCCTTGAAATGTAATTTCTGTATCTGTATGCAGACTCCTCACTTGCAATGGAATTTATATATCTGTATGCAAACTCCCTCCTTGACAATGGTATTTCATAGTATCTGTATGCAGAACTCCTCACCTGAAATGTAATTTCATAGTATCTGTATCAGACTCCCTCACCTTGAAATGTAATTTCATAGATCTGTATGCAGAACTCCTACCTGAATGTAATTTCATATATCTGTATGCAGAACTCCTCACCTTGAAATGTAATTCATGTATCTGTATAGAACTCCCTCACCTTAAATGGTAATTTCATAGTATGTATGCAGACTCCCTCACCTTACATGGAATTTCATATATCTTAGCAGACTCCCTACCTTGACAATGAATTTCATAGTTTCTATGCAGAACTCCTCACTTGACAAGTATTTCATAGTTCTGTATGCAAACTCCCTCACCTGAATGAATTTCATGTTCTGTATGCAAACTCCACCCTAATGTATTTATGTATCTGTATGCAGACTCCTCACTTGACAATGGAATTTCTAGTTCTGTATGCAGAACTCCCTCACTTGAAATGGTAATTTCATAGTTCTGTATGAGAACTCCTCACTTACAATGGTAATTCATGATCTGTAGCAGAACTCCTCACTTGACAATGTATTTCATAGTATCTGTATGCAGAATCCTCACCTTGACAATGGTAATTTCAGTATTGTATGCAGAACTCCTCACCTTACATGGTAATTTCATAGTATCTGTATGCAGAACCCTCACCTTGACAATGGTAATTTCATAGATCTGTATGCAGAACTCCTCCCTTGACAATGTAATTTCTAGTATCTGTATGCAGACTCCCTCACTTGACATGGTAATTTTAGTTCTGTTGCAGAACTCCTCCTGACAATGGTAATTCAAGTTCTGTTCGAACCCCTACTTGACATGGTAATTTCATATATTGTATGCAGAACTCCCTTGACAATGTATTTATAGTATCTGTAGCAGACTCCTCACTGACAATGTATTTCATAGATTTTGCAGACTCCCTCCCTGACATGTAATTATAGTTTGTATGCAGACTCCCACTTGACAGTAATTTATAGTATTGTATGCAGAACCTCACTTGACAAAATAGTATCTGTAGCAACTCCTCCTTTGGCTAGTAATTCTGTATTTGCACTCCCCACTGATAATGACTCGTCTTATCAGAACCCCCACCTTGCTCGTTTTGGACGAGAGGACCCCTTCAAATAATTTCTGACTGTAGGCTCCCCCCAATTTCTAGTACGTATGCGAAGCCCTCACCCTTTTTTTTCTATTCTATGAAGAACCCCCGCCACTGGGAAAGATGGTTCAAATCCCTTTGCCAGAATTTCATATATCTTTCATGCGCCCTCAGGACAATGGTTATATAGACTAGCAGTATACTTGACAAAGTAATTTCATAGTATCTGTATGCAGAACTCTCACTGAATGTAATTTCATAGTATCTGTATGCAGAACTCCCTCCTTGAAATAGTATTCATAGATCTGTATGCAGACTCCACCTTGAAAGGTAATTTCATAGTATCTGTATGCAACACCCTCACCTTGAATGTATTTCATAGTATCTGTATGCAAAACTCCCTCACCTTGACATGGTAATTTATAGTATCTGTAGCAGGACTCACTTGACAATTAATTTCATAGTTTGTATGCAGAACTCCTCACCTTGACAATGGTAATTTCATAGTATCTGTATGCAGAACTCCCTCACCTTGACAATGGTAATTTCATAGTATCTGTATGCAGAACTCCCTCACCTTGACAATAGTAATTTCATAGTATCTGTATGCAGAACTCCCTCACCTTGACAATGTAATTTCATAGTATCTGTATGCAGAACTCCCTCACCTTGACAATGGTAATTTCATAGTATCTGTATGCAGAACTCCCTCACCTTGATAATAGTAATTTCATAGTATCTGTATGCAGAACTCCCTCACCTTGACAATGGTAATTTCATAGTATCTGTATGCAGAACTCCCTCACCTTGAAATGTAATTTCATAGTATCTGTATGCAGAACTCCCTCACCTTGACAATGGTAATTTCATATGTATCTGTATGCAGAACTCCCTCACCTTGACAATAGTAATTTCATAGTATCTGTATGCAGAACTCCCTCACCTTGACAATGGTAATTTCATAGTATCTGTATGCAGAACTCCCTCACCTTGACAATAGTAATTTCATAGTATCTGTATGCAGAACTCCCTCACCTTGACAATGGTAATTTCATAGTATCTGTATGCAGAACTCCCTCACCTTGACAATAGTAATTTCATAGTATCTGTATGCAGAACTCCTCACCTTGACAATGTAATTTCATAGTATCTGTATGCAGAACTCCCTCACCTTGACAATAGTAATTTCATAGTATCTGTATGCAGAACTCCTCACCTTGACAATAGTAATTTCATAGTATCTGTATGCAGAACTCCCTCACCTTGACAATGGTAATTTCATAGTATCTGTATGCAGAACTCCTCACCTTGACAATGGTAATTTCATAGTATCTGTATGCAGAACTCCTCACCTTGACAATGGTAATTTCATAGTATCTGTATGCAGAACTCCTCACCTTGACAATGGTAATTTCATAGTATCTGTATGCAGAACTCCCTCACCTTGACAATGGTAATTTCATAGTATCTGTATGCAGAACTCCTCACCTTGACAATGGTAATTTCATAGTATCTGTATGCAGAACTCCCTCACCTTGACAATGGTAATTTCATAGTATCTGTATGCAGAACTCCCTCACCTTGACAATGTAATTTCATAGTATCTGTATGCAGAACTCCCTCACCTTGATAATGTAATTTCATAGTATCTGTATGCAGAACTCCCTCACCTTGACAATGGTAATTTCATAGTATCTGTATGCAGAACTCCTCACCTTGACAATGGTAATTTCATAGTATCTGTATGCAGAACTCCCTCACCTTGACAATGGTAATTTCATAGTATCTGTATGCAGAACTCCTCACCTTGACAATGGAATTTCATAGTATCTGTATGCAGAACTCCCTCACCTTGACAATGGTAATTTCATAGTATCTGTATGCAGAACTCCCTCACCTTGACAATGTAATTTCATAGTATCTGTATGCAGAACTCCATCACCTTGAAATGGTAATTTCATAGTATCTGTATGCAGAACTCCCTCACCTTGACAATGGTAATTTCATAGTATCTGTATGCAGAACTCCTCACCTTGACAATGGTAATTTCATAGTTCTGTATGCAGAACTCCCTCACCTGAATGTATTTCATAGTATCTGTATGCAGAACTCCTCACTTGACAATAGTAATTTCTAGTATCTGTATGCAGAACTCCCTCACCTTGAAATATAATTTCATAGTATCTGTATGCAGAACTCCCTCACCTTGACAATGGTAATTTCATAGTATCTGTATGCAGAATTCCTCACTTGAATGGTAATTTCATAGTATCTGTATGCAGAACTCCTCACCTTGACAATAGTAATTTCATAGTATCTGTATGCAGAACTCCTCACCTTGACAATGTAATTTCATAGTATCTGTATGCAGAACTCCTCACCTTGACAATAGTAATTTCATAGTATCTGTATGCAAACTCCCTCACCTTGACAATTAATTTCATAGTATCTGTATGCAGAACTCCTCACCTTGCATGGTAATTTCATAGTATCTGTATGCAGAACTCCCTCACTTGACAATGTAATTTCATAGTATCTGTATGCAGACTCCCTCACCTTGACAATGGTAATTTCATAGTATTGTATGCAGAACTCCCTCACCTTGACAATAGTAATTTATAGTATCTGTATGCAGAACTCCTCACCTTGAAATGTAATTTCATAGTATCTGTATGCAGAACTCCTCACCTTGAAATGTAATTTCATAGTATCTGTATGCAGAACTCCCTCACCTTACAATGTAATTTCATAGTATCTGTATGCAGAACTCCTCACCTTGACAATGTATTTCATAGTATCTGTATGCAGAACTCCTCACCTTGACAATGTAATTTCATAGTATCTGTATGCAGAATCCCTCACCTTAAATGTAATTTCATAGTATCTGTATGCAGAACTCCTCACCTTGACAATGTAATTTCATAGTATCTGTATGCAGAATCCCTCACTTGACAATGTAATTTCATAGTCTGTATGCAGAACTCCTCACCTGATAATAGTAATTTCATAGTATCTGTATGCAGACTCCTCACTTGACAATGGAATTTAAGTTTGTATGCAGAATCCCTCACCTTGATAATGTATTCATAGTTCTTATGCAGAACCTCCTCACCTTGACAATGTAATTTCATAGTATCTGTAGCAAACTCCCTCACCTTGACAATGTAATTCATAGTTCTGTATGCAGAATCCTCACCTGACAATGGATTTCATTTGTATCAGAACTCCCTCACCTACAAATAATTTCATAGTATCTGTATGCAGACCCTCCCTTGACAATGGTAATTTATAGTATCTGTATGCAGAACTCCTCACCTTGACAATAGTAATTTCATAGTATCTGTATGCAGAACTCCTCACCTTGACAATGGTAATTTCATAGTATCTGTATGCAGAACTCCTACCTTGCAATGTAATTCATAGTATCTGTATGCAGACCCTCACCTTGACAATAGTATTTCATAGTATCTGTATGCAGACTCCTCACTGACATGTAATTTCATAGTATTGTAGCAGACTCCTCACCTTGACAATGTAATTTCATAGTATCTGTATGCAAACTCCCTCCTTGACATGTAATTTATAGTATCTGTATGCAGAACTCCTCACTTGACAATAATTTCATGTATCTGTATGCAGAACTCCCTCACCTTGACAATGGTAATTTCATAGTATCTGTATCAACCCCTCACTTGCAAGGTATTTCATAGTATCTGTATGCAGAACTCTCACTTGACAATAGTATTTATAGTACTGTATGCAGAACTCCTCCCTGAAATATAATTTCATAGATCTGTTGAGAACTCCCTCACCTTGAATAGTAATTTCATAGTATCTGTATGCAATCCTCACCTTGACAATGAATTTCATAGTATCTGTATGCAGAACTCCTCACTTGAAATGTAATTTCATATATCTGTATGCAGAACTCCCCACTTGACAATGTAATTTTAGTATTGTATGCAGAACTCCCTCACCTTGCATGTAATTCATATATTTTATGCAGAACTCCTCACCTTGACAATATAATTTCATAGTATCTGTATGCAGAACTCCACCTTGACAATGTAATTCATAGTATCTGTATGCAGACTCCCTCACTTGTAATGTAATTTCATATATCTGTATCAGAACTCCTCACCTGACAATGTAATTTCATATATCTGTATGCAGAACTCCCTCACCTTGCAATGTAATTCATAGTATCTGTATCAGAACTCCTCACCTGAAATAGTATTTCATAGTATCTGTATGCAAACTCCTCACTTGACAATGTATTCATAGTATTGTAGCAGAACTCCTCACCTGACATAGTAATTTATTATTTGTATGCAGAACTCCTCACTGACAATGTAATTTCATAGTATCTGTATGAGACTCCTCTTGACAATGGAATTTATGTTTCTGTATGAGAACTCCTCACCTGACAATAGTAATTTCATAGTATCTGTATGCAAAATCCTCACCTTGACAATGTAATTTCATAGTATCTGTATGAGAACTCCTCCCTTGTAATAGTAATTTCATAGTATCTGTTGCAGAACTCCTCACTTGACAATGTAATTTATAGATCTGTATCAGAACTCTCACCTTGACAATGTAATTTCATAGTATTTGTATGCAGAACTCCCTCACCTTGAATAGTATTTCATAGTATCTGTATGCAGACTCCTCACTTGAAATGGTAATTTCATAGTATTGTATGCAGACTCCTCACCTTGACAATGTAATTTCATAGTATTGTATGCGACTCCTCACTTGACAATGGTAATTTCATAGTTCTGTATGCAGAACTCTCACCTTGATAATGTAATTCATAGTATCTGTATGCAGAAATCCTCACTTGACAATGTAATTTCATAGTATCTGTATGCAGACTCCCTCACCTTGACAATGTAATTTCATAGTATTGTATGCAGAACTCCCTCACCTTGACAATGGTAATTTCATAGTATCTGTATGCAGAACTCCCTCACCTTGACAATTGTAATTTCATAGTATCTGTATGCAGAACTCCCTCACCTTGTGTCACGCTGTCTTATGATATGTGTACGATGTCAGTAAACTATTCTTAAAAGAACAACACTCTATACAACATATAGTTTAGCAACATCAGCATGTAAATATAGAATAGATTTACCTGACACGATATCCGTTGAACTCAGGGTTAATCTTGAGGACTTGATACACTGTCACACGAAAGAGGAGGACCGGGGGTCTAACCTGACCCTAAACTGGGGTCCTAACTAATCCCTCACCTTGGAGGTACTGATAATGGTTCAGAGGTCCAAGTCTCCAGCCTAACCCTGTCTCCTATCAGTCCCTGAACCCTGTAATCAGTCCTAAGAAGGATTCTGATTACCACCAAAGGGATATGGGCTTATCTCTGCTAAATACACAGATTAGACATATAAGACAGACTGGAGAAAACACAGACTTGCATACACACTCAAACACAGAAGGAACATAAATGATCTGGGATATTAAACTCTAAGCAAGGTGAGCTTAAAACAACTAAGGAGCTCTTTAACTTAAGTCTATACAGATACAATCCTATCTGTGGTCTGCATGAAGAATTTCACTGGCAACTCCCAACACAGACAACCAGAGATTTAAAGGAAACCAATCAACAAATAATTAATTGCAGCCGGAGAAACTGCACCCAGTCCCAGAACTGAGCACAGACAGAATTAACTCCCTAACTGCCAAACACAAAGAAACAGCAACTCAGCTGTGAGAAGTCAGAATGTGCAACCGCGACGATCTTCGTGGCGATGCACACATGACAGTACCCCCCCTTCTACGAGGGGCCTCCGGACCCTCAGGGCCAGGTTTGCCCGGGTGAGTTCTGTGGAAGGTCCGCACCAACCGATCTGCGTTAATGTCAGACGCAGGAACCCACGTCCTCTCCTCTGGACCATACCCCTTCCAATGCACCAAGTACTGAAGGGACCGGCGATTCAGACGTGAGTCAATGATCTTTGACACTTGAAACTCCAAGTTACCATTGACCACCACTGGAGGAGGAGGTAGAGGTGATGGTATGACTGGTGCCACGTACCTCTTAAGTAATGACTTGTGGAACACATTATGAATTTTAAACGTAGGAGGGAGGTCCAGACGAAATGCCACAGGATTAATTATGGAACTGATCCTGTACGGCCCGATGAATCTGGGGCCCAGCTTCCAGGAGGGAACTTTAAGTTTTATATTCCTGGTAGACAACCATACCAGATTGTTCACATTAAGATCTGGACCAGAAACTCTCCTCCTATCAGCCATACGTTTATAACGGTTCCCCATAGCACTCAGATTATTCAATACACCTCTCCACACTGAAGCAAGTGACGACGAGAAACGCTCCTCCTCAGGAACCCCAGAAGGGCCCCCCCCATTGAATGTACAAAACTGGGGATGAAAACCATATGCCCCAAAAAACGGGGACTTACCAGTGGACTCGCTCCGCCTGTTGTTAAGAGCGAACTCTGCCAGAGGCAAGAAAGATGACCAGTCCTCCTGGTTCTCTGAGACAAAACACCGAAGATAAGTCTCTAGGCTTTGATTCAGACGCTCTGTCTGACCATTGGTCTGCGGATGAAAAGCCGAGGAAAATGACAATTGCATCCCCCGACGTAAACAAAATGCCCTCCAAAACTTGGACACAAACTGAGACCCCCTATCTGACACCACATCAGAAGGCAACCCATGAAGTCTCACAATCTCCCCAATGAACACCTGCGCCAGAGTTTTAGCATTAGGGAGGGCAGGAAGAGCAATGAAATGTGCCATCTTACTGAACCTGTCAACAACCACCAGTATGACAGTCTTCCCTGACGACTGAGGAAGGTCCGTGATGAAGTCCATAGACAAATGAGTCCATGGACGCTCCGGAAGTTTCAAGGGTAAGAGGGTCCCAGACGGACGGGTATGAGGGGTCTTAGAGCGAGCACAAACCCCACAGGACGCGACAAAAGTTAAAACATCTTTATTAACGTTAGGCCACCAAAACCGGCGAGAAAGGAGATCTAAAGTAGCCTTACTCCCTGGATGTCCTGCTAGAGCAGAATTATGATGTGCCTCAATAACCTTTTGTCTCAACTGATTTGGGACAAACAGTCTCCCTGGAGGTCCTGCAGGGGCGTCCCCCTGAGCCTCTAACACCTCCTCCTCAAGCTCAGAACATACAGCCGACACTACCACCCCCTCCTGAAGGATAGGAATCGGGTCATCCATTTTCCCGGCCCCTGGGAAACTGCGAGACAAGGCATCCGCCTTAACATTCTTAGATCCAGGGCGATAAGTGACAACAAAATTAAACCTGGTAAAAAACAACGACCATCGAGCTTGTCTGGAATTCAGACGCTTAGCAGATTCCAAATACAGCAGGTTCTTGTGATCAGTAATGACGGTGACCGGGTGGACTGCCCCCTCCAAAAAGTGACGCCATTCTTCAAAAGCCAACTTAATGGCCAAAAGTTCCCTATTGCCGATATCATAATTCCTTTCGGCGGACGACAATTTTTTAGAAAAGAAAGCGCACGGATGCCATTTACCAGGGGACGGACCCTGGGACAATATTGCACCCACCCCTACGTCAGACGCGTCCACCTCCACAACGAACGGCTGTGATGCATCTGGTTGGATGAGAACGGGTGCCGAAGCAAAACATTTTTTCAAAGAGGAAAAAGCTTGGCAAGCTTTGTCCGACCATTTAGAAAAATCCGTCCCTTTTCTTGTCATGTCAGTGAGAGGTTTGACAACAGATGAGAAATTACAAATAAATTTCCGGTAGTAGTTAGCAAACCCCAGAAAACGCTGCAGAGCCTTAAGATCCTCTGGCTGATCCCATTCAAGCACTGCTCTCACCTTTTCAGGGTCCATACGGAAACCGGAGGCTGACACCAAGAAACCCAAAAACTTAAGTTCCTGTACGGCGAATACACACTTTTCCAGTTTGGCGTATAGTTTATTGTCTCGCAAGATCTGCAACACCTGTCTCACATGCTCCTGATGAGACACAAGATCTGGTGAGTAAATTAAAATGTCATCCAAATATACGACCACAAACACCCCACAAGGTGACGAAAAATGTCATTAACAAAATGTTGGAATACTGCTGGAGCAGTAGTCAGACCAAAAGGCATGACAAGGTTCTCATAATGTCCCTCCGGCGTGTTAAACGCCGTTTTCCACTCATCCCCCTCTTTTATCCTAATCAGATTATACGCCCCCCTGAGATCCAATTTAGAGAACCATTTGGCGCCAACAATTTGATTGAAGAGATCAGGAATCAGAGGGAGTGGATACGGATCTCGAACAGTAATCCGATTAAGTTCGCGGAAATCCAAGCAAGGGCGTAGGCCCAGGGGCGGAACTATCGTGGAAGCAGGGGAAGCAGCTGCCATAGGGCCCGGGCTAGCAGGGGGCCCGTCCCTGCTGCAGCTGTCTCCCCTGCGGCTGTGTTCCGCCGCCCATGGCCTGAGAGTCGGCGGTTCCCTGTGCTGGCTGTCATGCTGACAGCCGGCGCAGAGAAGCTGCTGCGTGCCGTCTCCCAGGAATCAATTGCACTGGTGTCTATACAGACGCCAGTACAATTGAAGCTCTGACCGCCGGGTCAGAGCGACGTCTGCAGCGTGATCATGTCATGTGATCACGCTGCTGACGTCACTCGTCGGCGGCGCCCAGAAGGGTGAAGACTGGTGGTGAGTGTGCTCCACTGTGGAGCTGAAGATACCACCGAAGATTAACGGGGGCACATACTGTGTGAGTGATAACTCTGCATTCTTGGCTGCATTACTACTTGAGGGGCACATTACTACTGATGGGAGAATAAGAGGGCTTATTACTAGTTATGGGGGCATAATGTGCCTGCATTAATAGTTATGCGGGACATGGTTACTAGTAATGGTAGCATAAGGGGGCTGCATTGCTACCAGTCCATTATATTATATTGTGTTTCCATAATGTCTGCTTTAAATACAGCTCTGATTTGGGCAAAAAGCTGGCCGTTATGAGACTGAAGAGCATTTTTTGGGCCTAGAGAATTGCTGTGATTTGCTCCGCCCACTGCTATTGGCTCCGCCCACTATCAGAACCCCGCCCCCCCTCAGCCCGTTTGGGAGAGGGGGCCCCGTTCAAAATTTTGCTGTGGGGCCCCGCCATTTCTAGTTACGCCACTGCGTAGGCCTCCATCTTTTTTCTTCACAAAGAAGAACCCCGCGGCCACTGGGGAAGATGAAGGTCTAATATGCCCTTTGGCCAGACTTTCCGAAATATAATCTTTCATAGCCTGCCTCTCAGGACCAGAAAGGTTATATAACCTAGCTTTAGGTAACTTAGCATCAGGAAGTAAATTAATAGAGCAGTCATACACGCGATGAGGAGGCAACTCCTGACACCCCTCCTCAGAGAACACATCCCCAAAGTCCTCCAAAAAAGGAGGCAAAGTACTAGGCACGACCGCACTGATGACTGTGTTCATGCAGTTACTTTTGCAAAACTCCCCCATTGGCTTATATCTCTGGACTGCCAATTAATCACAGGGTTATGTTTAACCAACCAAGGAAGTCCCAACACAATGGTAATTTCATAGTATCTGTATGCAGAACTCCCTCACCTTGACAATGGTAATTTCATAGTATCTGTATGCAGAACTCCCTCACCTTGACAATAGTAATTTCATAGTGTCTGTATGCAGAACTCCCTCACCTTGATAATAGTAATTTCATAGTATCTATATGCAGAACTCCCTCACCTTGACAATGGTAATTTCATAGTATCTGTATGCAGAACTCCCTCACCTTGACAATGGTAATTTCATAGTATCTGTATGTAGAACTCCCTCACCTTGACAATAGTAATTTCATAGTGTCTGTATGCAGAACTCCCTCACCTTGATAATAGTAATTTCATAGTATCTGTATGCAGAACTCCCTCACCTTGACAATGGTAATTTCATAGTATCTGTATGCAGAACTCCCTCACTTGACAATGGTAATTTCATAGTATCTGTATGCAGAACTCCCTCACTTGACAATGGTAATTTCATAGTATCTGTATGCAGAACTCCCTCACCTTGACAATGGTAATTTCATAGTATCTGTATGCAGAACTCCTCACCTTGACAATGGTAATTCATAGTATCTGTATGCAGAACTCCTCACCTTGATAATGGTAATTTCATAGTATCTGTATGCAGAACTCCCTCACCTTGATAATGTAATTTATAGTATCTGTATGCAGAACTCCCTCACCTTGACAATAGTAATTTCATAGTATCGTATGCAGAACTCCTCACCTTGAAATGTAATTTCATAGTATCTGTATGCAGAACTCCTCACTTGACAATGGTAATTTCATAGTATCTGTAGCAGACTCCTCACCTTGACAATGAATTTCATAGTTCTGTATGCAGAACTCCTCACCTTGAAATGGTAATTTCATAGTATCTGTATGCAGAACTCCCTCACCTTGACAATGGAATTTCATGTTTCTGTATGCAGAACTCCTCACCTTGACTAATGGTAATTTCATAGTATCTGTATGCAGAACTCCCTCACCTTGACAATGGTAATTTCATAGTATCTGTATGCAGAACTCCCTCACCTTGACAATGGTAATTTCATAGTATCTGTATGCAGAACTCCCTCACCTTGCATAGTATCTGTATGCAACCCTCACCTTGACAATGTAATTTATATTCTGTATCAGAACCCTCACCTAATGGAATTTCATAGTATCTTAGCAGAATCCTCACTATAATGGTAATTCTGATTTATGCAGAACTCCTCACCTTACAATTTAATATCTGTATCAGATCCCCATTATTAATTAATTTATCGAATCACTTCATGATATGTATTTATAACTTCAATCTATTATGTTCAAATCTATGCATGTATAAATGTATCAATTACTAGAATTAATCTACACATTGTATTTCATAGTTTGTTGCAGAACCTCCCTGACATGATTATATCTTATGCGAACTCCCTATAATGTATTTCATATGTATGCGAACTCCCTTGCAATGATTTCATAGTTCTTAGAAACTCCCTTGAATGTAATTTATATTTTAGAACCTCTTAATGTAATTTATAGTATTGTAAATCTACGACATAATTCAAGTATTATAAACACTACAATAATTTCATAGTTTTATGCAACTCCTCACCTTGACAATGAATTTATAGTTCTGTATGCAGACTCTCCTTATAATAGTATTATATCACCTAGTAATTCATAATCTTTGAACTCCACTTGAAATGTAATTATCTGTAGCAGAACTCCACCTTAAAGTATTTATAGTATCTGATGACTCCCCTTGAATGTAATTTCATAGTGTATGCAACTCCCTCCTTGAATGTAATTTAGATCTGTTGCAAACACCCTTGAATAGTAATTTCATATTTCAGAACCTCACCTTAAAGTAATTTCATATCGTTGCAGAACATCTAGATCATTAAACTTTCGAATCTCTTGAAATTATTATATAGTATCTCATGAAATCTCTGATGTACATCTTTAATTAAATGTATCAGTCTTACAAACCCCCTTGAAGTTAAGTATCTGTATGCACTCTGATGTTTTTCTGTAGCAGAACTCTATGTATTCTGTTGTATGCAGAACTCCTCACCTGACAATGTAATTTCATAGTACTGTATGGATCCTACTGAATTAATTTATAGTCTATGTAGAATCTACTTGCAATAATTTCATATATATGTATGCAGAATCCTCACCTTGAAATGTAATTTATAGTTTGTATGCAGAACTCCCACCTTGCAATGTAATTTCATAGTATCTGTATGCAGAACTCCTCACTTGAAATAGTAATTTCATAGTTCTGTAGAGACTCCCTACTTGAATTAGTATTCTGTATCGAGCACTCCTCACTTGAAATGTAATTTTCATAGTATCTGTCAGAACTCCCTCACCTTGACAATGGTTTTATTATCTGTATGCAGAACTCCCTCACCTTGACAATGTAATTTCATAGTATCTGTATGCAGAACTCCTCACCTTGCAATAGTATTTCATTGTTCTGTATGCAGAACTCCTCCCTTGACAATGTAATTTCATAGTATCTGTATGCAGAATCCCTCACCTTGACAATAGTATTTCATAGTTCTGTATGCAGAACCCTCACCTTGAATGTAATTTCATAGTATCTGTATGCAACTCCTCACCTTGACAATGTAATTCATAGTATCTGTATGCAGAACTCCCTCACTTGACAATGTATTTCATAGTATCTGTATGCAGAACTCCCTCACCTTGACAATGTAATTTCATAGTATCTGTATGCAGAACTCCACCTTGACAATGTAATTTCATAGTATCTGTATGCGAACTCCTCACCTTGACAATAGTAATTTCATAGTATCTGTATGCAGAACTCCCTCACTTGAAATGGTAATTTCATAGTATCTGTATGCAGAACTCCCTCACTTGACAATGGTAATTTCATAGTATCTGTATGCAGAACTCCTCACCTTGACAATGTAATTTCATTGTATCTGTATGCAGAACTCCCTACCTTGACAATGGTAATTTCATAGTATCTGTATGCAGAACTCCCTCACCTTGACAATGGTAATTTCCCTAGTATCTGTATGAGAACTCCTCACCCTTGACAATAGTAATTTCATAGAAACTGTATGCGAACTCCCTACCTTGACAAAGTAATTTATAGTATCTTTTATGCAAACTCTCACCTTAAAAATGGTAATTTCATAGTATCTGTATGAGAACTCCTCACCTTGACAATAGTAAATTTTATAGAAACTGTATGCAGAACTCCTCACCTGGGGAAAAAGAATTTCAAGTTATCTGTATGCAGAACTCCCTCACTTGTAAAATAATTTCATAGTTCTGTTGCAGAAAATCCCTCCCTTTTAATAGTAATTTATGTATTGTATGCAGGGACTCCCTCACCTTTAAATTAATTTCATAGTTTTGTATAGAACTCCCTCACCTTGGGAAAAAGAATTTTATAGTATTTATGCAGAATCCCCCCCTTGACAATGGTAATTTCATAGTTCTGTATGCGAACTCCTCCCTTTAAATTAATTTTAAGTTCGTAGCAGAACTCCCCCATTTACAATTAATTTATAGTATTGTTGCAGAACTCCTCACTTGAAATTTAATTTCATAGTTTTGTTGCAGACCCCTCACCTTGAAATGTAATT
>JARQOD010011931.1:0-21516 GCA_033576555.1 Oophaga sylvatica
AGGCGCCGTCAAACCTCCTGCACTGCCTGTCAGGTCGCTGATCTCACAGAGTGCTCTCCAAACTGCCAGATCAGCAATCTGACACTATGTAGTAATGTCCCACCCTGGGACAATGTAAAAATGTAAAAAAAACATGTTTAAAATATTTAAAAAAATTCCCTAAAAAATAAAAATATATATATATTGTATATTTCCCCAATAGACACATTATTATTATGTAAATAAAAAAACAGTAAAAGCACACATATTTAGTATTGCTGCATCCGTAACGACTCGCCCTATAAAACAATTTCACTAGTTAACCCCTTTAGTGAACACCTTAAAAAAAAAACAAGGCAAAAAAGCAATGCTTTATCATCATACCGCCGAACAAAAAGTGGAATAACACGAGATCAAAACGACGGATATAAATAATCATGGTACCGCTGAAAAGGCCATCTTGTCCCACAAAAAACGAGCGGCAATACAGCATTATCAGCGAAAAAATAAAAAAGTTATAGCTCGTAGAATAAAGCGATACAAAAATAATAATTTTTTTACATAAAATTGTTGACTTGGCCTCCACAGTCACCAGACCTGAACCCAATCAAGATGGTTTGGGGTGAGCTGGACCGCAGAGTGAAGGCAAAAGGGCCAACAAGTGCTAAGCATCTCTGGGAACTCCTTCAAGATTGTTGGAAGACCAATTCCGGTGACTACCTCTTGAAGCTCATCAAGAGAATGCCAAGAGTGTGCAAAGCAGTCATCAAAGCAAAAGGTGGTACTTTGAAGAACCTAGAATATAAGACATAATTTCAGTTGTTACACACTTTTTTGTTAAGTATATAATTCCACATGTGTTAATTCATAGTTTTGATGCCTTCAGTGTGAATTTACAATTTTCATAGTCATGAAAATACAGAAAAATCTTTAAATGAGAAGGTGTGTCCAAACTTTTGGTCTGCACAGTATATGCCCCCCAAAAAGAAATTCATGAATTGCTGGTTTTTGTTCATTCTGCCTCCCAAAAATCGTAATAAAAAGCGATCAAAACATGTCATGTGCCCAAAAATGGTACCAATAAAAACGTCAACTCGTCCTGCAAAAAATTAGACCTCACATGACTCTGTGGGCCAAAATATGTAAAAATTATTTGCAAAAACTATTTTTTGCAATAAAAAGCGTCTTTTAGGGTGTGACAGCTGGCAAACATAAAAACCCGCTATAAATAGTAAATCAAACCCCCCTTTATCACCCCTTAGTTAGGGAATATTAATAAAATAAAAAATAATTATTTATCTCCATTTTCCCGTTAGGGTTATGTTTAGGGTTAGGATTACAGTTAGGGGTGTGTTAGGGTAAGGTTTGTGGTTAGGGTTATGGTTAGGGTTAGGGGTGTATTGGGGTTAGGGTTAGAGTTAGAATTGGGGGGTTTACACTGTTTAGGCACTTCAGGGGCTCTCCAAACGTGACATGGCTTCTGATCTCAATTCCAGCCAATTCTGCGTTGAAAAAGTCAAACGGTGCTCCTTCCCTTCCGAGCTCTGCCATGCTCGCTCCCAAACAGTGGTTTAGCCCCACATATGGGGTATCAGCGTACTCAGGACAAATTGCACAACAACTTTTGGGTCCAATTTATCCTGTCACCCTTAAGAAAATAAAAAATTGGGGGCGAGAAGATCATTTTTGTGGAAAAATTATGATTTTTTATTTTTACGGCTCTACGATATAAACTTCTGTCAAGCACTTGGGGTTCAAAGTGCTCACCACTCATCTAGATATGTTCCTTAGGGGGTCTACTATCCAAAATGGTGGCACTTGTGGGGGGTTTCCTCTGTTTAGGCGCATCAGTGGCTCTTCATACGCAACAAGGCGTCCGATCTCAATTCCAGCCAATTTTGCATTTAAAAGTCAAACTGTGCTCTTTCCCTTCTGAGCTCTGCTGTGTGCCCAAACAGTGGTTCCCCCACATATGGGGTATCAGCATACTCAGGACAAATTGCACGACAACTTTTGTGGTCCAATTTCTCCTGTTACCCTTGGTAAAATAAAAAAATTGGATCTGAAGTAAATATTTAGTGAAAAAAAGTTAAATGTTCATTTTTATTAAATATTCCAAAAACTCCAGTGAAGCACCTGAAGGGTTAATAAACTTCTTGAATGTGGTTTTGAGCACCTTGAGGGGTGCAGTTTTTAGAATGGTGCCATTTTGGGGTATTTTCTATCATATAGACCCCTCAAAGTGACTTCAAATGTGATGTGGTCCCTAAAAAAAATGGTGTAAAAATAAGAAATCACTGGTCAAATTTTAACCCTTATTACTTCCTAACAAAAAAAATTTTGTTTCCAAAATTGTGCTGATGTAAAGTAGACATGTGGGAAATGCTATTTAGTAACTATTTTGTGTGACATATCTCTCTGTTTTAAGGGCATAAAAATTCAAATTTGAAAATTGCAAAATTTTCAAAATTTTTGCCATATTTCTGTTTTTTTCATAAATAAACGCAAGTTATATCGAAGAAATTTTACCAATAACGTGAAGTACAATATGTCACGAGAAAACAATCTCAGAATCAAGCCAAGATCCATTGAAGCGTTCCAGAGTTATAACCTCATAAAGGACAGTGGTCAGAATTGTAAAATGGCCCGATCATTAACGTGCAAACCACCCTTGGGGGTTAAGGACATAAAAATTAAAATTTGAAAATTGCAAAATCATCAACATTTTCACCAAATTTCTGATTTTTCAACAAATAGACGCAAGTCATATTGAACTAATTTTACCATTATTATGAAGTACATTATATCAGTGGGATCAGTTTAAGCATTCTAGAGTTATTATCTGATAAAGTGACACTGGTCAGAATTGTAAACTTTGGCCTTGTCATGAAGGTAACAACAACCTCACTAGAGTGAACTATGGGGAACTCACTGAGTTCAGTGCTGCACAGTGAGACTTTTCTCATGGTGCTAGCTGTGATCTAACTGAGGTCGCCGCAGTTCATCAGCCTGGCTCACACTGAAGGGAGCGCTGAACGCAGCCTCAGTGACCTGCTTTAACCTTGATGATGTCACCACTAGTTAGTGATGCTGTGCTTGCAGCACATCATTCTCCTGTGGTTTTCAGCCTAGATGGTCGCATATCGCCACCATCCAGGTTGAAAACCAATTATTGCAAACATGGATTACACAATGGGACAGCCGCAGCCTGCAGCTGTCAGTTTTGTCATGCTGGTTATCAAAAATAGAAAGACCCTACATCCTTTTTATTTTAAATTTATTTATTTATAGCACAGATGCTGGCTGATGAATACTCCCATCAGCCATGCCTGCTCTTGCTGCTATTAGCGGCAGCAGGCATAGGCTGATGGAATTTGTACTCTCTCATTAGCTGACGCCTCCGTGACCAAAGGTAAACAGTTTACCATCAGTCGCAGCTGCTGGCACTGTGACCAGCAGTAATAATCTTACCGCCGATCAGAGCCGGCGGTGTTTCTCGCGCTGTCATGCAGATGACAGGGTGAAAAACACCAATTTTTCAGAGTGCCTAACTTAAAGAGTGACACGGACTTCCTGGAGAAGTCCGTATTCAGGGTCTGAGCCCGAACAGCAGGTGTTTGGTACGAAACCTGAACTTTACTGTTCAAGTTCGTCCATCACCAATATCAACTTATCATGGCATAGTATGGCGATTTCTAGGAACTATTCACTATTTTTCTAGGCTATTCTATCTATTCACTATTCGATACAATCTATTCACTATTTTTCTTCATATGATTGATATATTTGTAATGCATGGCACGTGCAGAAGAGCAACGATGATATAAATGATTAAATGGAAAGCTCATATAAAAATAAAAATATAATTTATTGGAAAAAATGGTTCCATGCATTTTTAGATGGGAGAATGAAGTTTTGATTCCATCTATAGACGAGCAAAACTGCAAAAAATTCAATTTTCAGATTTGCTTAAATTATTCCAGTAATTTATTTGGGTCTTTAAGCAATAGGATACGACTAGTCATGTATGACATATGGTACACATAGGATAAAACAAAAAAAAATTACTCAGCCATCACATTCTCTTTGCAACTCCTCACATTGTTCTCACAGTCCCAGTCTGGTCTTCGGTCACAGCATATCTTTGTTCTACTTCACGGATTCTTAGTCAGTCTTCAGCACTTCCAGCACTGAGACCAAATTAGACATATCAAGAAGCCCGCAGATCATACCGGAACTCTGAGGACTGGCTGAGGAGTACAGATTATGGAGAACGGAGAGAGTTATGAATAATTTTTTAAAATTTTCTAGCCCCTTTCTGGCCATTTGAATCCAGCAAAATGGCAGATGTTCAATATTTTGTGGGTTTTGCATAAAGCAAATCTCTAATAATCTAATTAGTGCAAATCCAAATTTTTTTCATCAAACTCAAGATAAATTCTCTTTGCCTCAAATTGATTTTTCCATCTCCAGTCCAATCAAATTGTTCAGCACAATTACTATTTTCCTGGAACATGTCAGAAAATAACTAAAGATAGAGGCAGAGAAGTTGGCATGAAAAATGGATAGTCAATCAAAGAAATATTGGACAATATGGCACAGTGGAAGCACAGGTGCATCTAACATAGTTATTATTATGTTGTCTCTTGGAGAAGAAATAGTTCTAACAGCAAATTATGATATCTGCTATAGCGGAATAAGTGAGTTGATTACTGAACTATAACTTTTATGGAACAATTAAAACAAAGTACAATGCATCACTCGCAAGGAACAAATGCATAAAAGAAGATTGTAATAAAACAGGATAGGGTAGCAGAGACTAAGCATTTAGTATCATAATGGTGCACTGCTCTTCTATTCACTTTTAAGGGAGCAGAGGACTATAGGTTTTATTAAGTTACTGATAACAAGAACCTTTGCGTCTTGCAGCAATGGCATTTCTCAGTTTTCAAAAGGCCATAATAGGAGTCTGTTGTCTGTACTATTAAGTGAAGTTTATGTAGAGGTAAGTCCATGGATTTTCTCTATTATTTAACCAGAGCTGTACCAGCCATAACAAGAGAATATCTAAGCATTATGATTAGCTAATGTCCATGCCAAATTAAAATACTGATCTCAATTTGACCTTAATTAATCTTCAGAACTCAAAATAACACAAAGTAAGCACAAAATAACTCAATAATATAGTTAAACTGCATATAGATATTGTCAAATAAACATTATATGGCCCAAACTGTTAGGGCAAGTCTATATTACATCTATTACATCTATAGGAAACTTTATGACATTCTTTCTAAATCCATAATTATTTAAATGTATAACACCTTCTACTCTTCTGGGATAAGTTTTGCCCTATCATCCAGAAGAGCATGTGTGAGGTCAGACATTTGTAATATCCCTTCTTATCCCCCACCATGCAGATACCCCACTTACTAACCACTCCTGACCATGCAATGAGTTCTGCCCTCTGCTTGCTTCATGCTGTAAACCACATGTCCTCTGCTTGCTGTGTGCATACTTCCTAGCTGTATGCTTAGGGAGGTTGCACCTGCTCTTCCTAATTCTTAAAGAGACAGTGTGCGCATTCCTAATGTGTCCCCAGCCTTTTGCCAAGAGGCACCTGGTACCTAAGGCATCTCCACCAATGGGAAGAAGCCTGAGCAACATTCTCTCTTAGTCTGTGTTCAACTACTGAGTTACTAGGTCCGTTCCTGTTTCTGCTACCCTGGGGGCTGTATACCCAGGTCCATACCTGTATCCTGAACTTGTACCTTTGTCTGTCCTTATCTGAACCAAGTCCTATCCCTGAACCTGTGTGTATCTTAGTCTGTTTCTTTCCCTACCATGCTGTGTCTATCCTTGTTACTACTCCTTAAACTCGCGGTATCTGTACCAGCAGCTATTTCTATTTTGTTGTCTCTGCATAACGTTAGTGATTTCATATACACTTGCTAACTTGCTATTTTATTGTAAGTACGTGAATCTTGTCTTGTCTGCCTCTGATCTATGGCTCTGCTTCTGTTCTGCATCTGTGGCTCTGCTCCTGTTCTGCATCCGTGGCTCTGCTCCTGTTCTGCATCTATGGCTCTGCTCCAGCTCTGCATCTGCGGCTCTGCTCCTGCTCCCCATCTGCAGCTCCTTGTTTGTCTGAACTGGGACCTATCTGTTCCTTTATTTGTGTTGTACCTGCCTGTGTCCCAGTCCTTCCAGAAACTATTCCTACTCATTCAGTCTGAGCTGGATACTTCCTGTCCCTGTATCCCACTCATACCTGTCTGTGTCCTAGTCCTTCCCGAAACAGTTCCTGTTCCTCCAGTCTGAACTGTGCCCGCCTGCCTGCCAGAGTGTCAGCTGTGCCCGCCAGTATTTGCCTGCACCTGTCGTTACAGACTCCTGTCCCCCTGTGGGATCAGCTGCTACTGCCAGAAGCCATCCTTGAGTGGTACCTGGCAGCTAACTCCCACACAAGCCTGACCTCCCCACTAGAGGCTCCAGTGAACACCAAGGTAGCTGCTTAGTCACTCCCCTCCAGGGTAAATCTGGTTTGTGGCATGTTGGGACTACAATCCTTGCTAGCACCAGTCTGGGCGTGGGCATTACAACATTGCTGTTGGAGAGGAGATCAAGCTCTCAATGTCAGTTCTAGTGCTTCACAAAAGTGTTCGATAGAGTTGACATCAGAGCTATGAGTGGCATTAACAAAACTGAGGGCATTAACAAAACTGTTACCACAAAGTTGAAATCTATAATTTTTAAAAATGCCTTGATATGCTTAACCATTAAGGTTTCTCTTCACTGGGGAATAAGGGTCCTAGGCTGAAAAACGTAGAGTAGGTACTGCCCCATATGAGAATGCCTTGTCGTGGCGGGGTAGCTCAAAGAATTGATCAATTATTTGCTAAATGTCTCAATTTTAAAAAACAGTTAGAATATACATGTGCAGATGCACTTAATTTATTTCATGCTGATCATGTGCAGCGCTAGCTTCCCCCTTTTTTACTTGTATTGGTAAGTGGCTGACCACCACTAGTTGCCGTGCGCGCCGGGTTATGCATGCTATTTTATCTGTTTTTTTTTTCTTTCTTATAATTGACTTAGGCTGCTGTACACACATACAGCAGCCCTGCCTTGCCCCAGGCTATATGTAATTGTGCACCTGTGCCTGTGCCTGTTTCACTCTTTATCTGTGGTTGCTGGTTTGGCGAATGTGGAGGTCAGATCTGACATGTCCATCCCTGGACCTGGTCGGCCTTTACCTGCATCTGTCTTACTGGCACCATGGGGGTGATTCAGCAATGCTTCAGGTACTTTTGCAGTTTTTGCAGTCTTGCTTCTGCAGTTTTTTTGCAGTTATGCTTTTAATAATTTCAGGAGGCCGTAATGGCATATTGAAAATGAAAAACGTAGAGTAGGTACTGCCCCATATGAGAATGCCTTGTCGTGGCGGGGTAGCTCAAAGAATTGATCAATTATTTGCTAAATGTCTCAATTTTAAAAAACAGTTAGAATATACATGTGCAGATGCACTTAATTTATTTCATGCTGATCATGTGCAGCGCTGGCTTCCCCCCTTTTTTGATTCCAGAAAAACAAGCTCATAGTATTATCCCTCCTCTTTCAGCCTTTACAGTTGACACAATGCGGTTCAGACACCCATGTCTGTAGCGCACAAAATGCCTGCTTGTGTAATACAGTAAATATGTATATATTTGTACCGTGTTAGCCAGTAGATAGAAAAATATTTAGAGTTGAGAGTCCTCAGTGGTTGATACCTTTTAATGGCTAACTGAAAAGATGGTAACAAATTGCAAGCTTTCGAGACTACTCAGGTCTCTTCATACCTTTCAGTTAGCCATTAAAAGGTATCAACCACTGAGGACTCTCAACTCTAAATATTTTGCTTGTGTAATATAATTTATCTGTATTGCCAGCTATGGTGAAGGCTAAGTTCTCTGTTATAATTACATCCTCACATTTTACCCAATTCCTTACTGAGAGATTGTGCACTTTTGCCTGAACCAGGAGATGTGCACCATCCCTCAGGGGGGAGGAGGTGCTTCTGAGAAGTTGCAATGTGCAGAGCAGTGAAGATGTAGGAAGAGGTAGGAACAGACAGAGGAGAGGAGCGTGCTCTCTTTGCTAGGACCAGCCGCAGAAGGCAGGGATCAGACAACCTAGAGCACAGAGACTTTTAGGGTCCATGCTACACTGAAAGACTGCTGGGTTTTCATATAACGAGCAGTAGTGTGCTTTTGCCCAAGAGCTCAGCAGCGCATAGAATCAGGGACACTGCTGCAAGAGAAAGTGTTTGAGCTGCATGCTCTCAGGATGGAATCAAGTATCCAGCAACTGTTTACACTGGACCCCTGGGGATCCAAGGAATCGTTTACCAGAGGTATAGTTATTAACAAGAAAGCTACACTACTTCACAGCAGAGAAACTGAACTCTCACCATGCAGGCCTGACTAAAACCCTGTATGTGAATTTTATGGAAGTGTCTGGAACTGTTTGCAGAACTTCAGTAAAAGGTACAAACTGATCATAATTAGAGATGAGCAAATATTTCAATGTTTAGTTCGGATTACGATTGCTGAATTTGCAATATTCGCCAATTAATTTGTTGAATATTCGCAGAACATAACAGAACACCATTCATGTCAATGGGAGGCAACAACAAAAGCATACACAACACCTTTAAACGACCCCAAATTATGCCAGAACACATCAAATGAGGGACAGATACCAGGAAAGTGGCCTCAATAGTGTTGAGCGATACGATACCGCAAGTATCGGGTATCGGCCGATATTAGTTGTATCGGACTTTCGATACTTAGTTCCGATATTTTCCATTTTATCGTATACCGGAATCGGAAGTTCCCAGAATTCTTTGAGAGGCAATGTGATTTTAGTCAGCCAATGAGGAATCCTAAGAAGTGTGGCACATCCTGTACTGCTGCGGTCATGTTAACTAATGGCATGGCTGTGATTGGATGCTGAAATGATGTCAGAATGCACTATAAAAGGCGCCGCCGCCATTTTAGTGTCACTGTGCTGTGAATTCAGTAAGGGACAGAACGCTGCTGTGCTGACTCTGAGGGACAGTTAGAGATTGCGATTTAGTGTACTGTGCTTTAGGCAGGCTAGCACCAACCGCTGTGTAAAGCTTCCTTTTGCCTGCAGTGTTGTTTTAACAGCTCTGCAAGGTGTGTGTGTGACAGTGCAGGTGACGCTGCAGTTTGCTCTGCATGCAACGCTGTCTGTAGGCATCTGCACGTGTCACTCACAGACTCTTTTTTTTTCTTCAGTGTAATTCTTGCTGCTCCATGCAATTTAAATTTTAGTGTGACGCGCTTCCATCCGTATACAATACATTGGTTGCAAACACTATAGAAGTAGACAAAGGAGTAGCCTTTCACAGATTGTGAACAGTTGTGTTTCAGTGTTCACTTCAGTCTGTGTTTTTTATTTTTTGAGTGCACATCACGCTCCAGTTACTTGTTCAAGCACTGCTGCTTGTACTCTGCTGAGCGTGTCTCAGTGCCTCATCCTTGTCATTTCTCTCCAATTGGTTCTGCTCCATTCCATTTAAAATAAATATAATCTATTAGTGTGACGCGCTTCCATCTGTATCCAATATATTGGTTGCAAACACTATAGAAGTAGACAAAGGAGTAGCCTTTCACAGATTGTGTTTCAGTGTTCACTTCAGTCTCTGCGTAATAACCACACGTAGGCCTTATAACTTTTCTGACTTTCTTTATCAATCTACCAAGATGAAGAAGTCAGTGAGTAAGGCACGTGGTCGTGGCTGTGGAGTTTCAGCAGGGAGAGGACGTGGGGATTCTGTGGCTGCTGCCGCCCTCAGTGACACAGCATCCACCACTTTTCCCCGTGAGCGTTCCTTTATGCGCACTTTGGTAGGAGCTCGGCGTGCCCCCCTGCTGCGGGAAGAACAAATTGAAGCCGTTGTTGGTTGGATGGCAGCCAATGCATCGACTTCAATTCCTTCCACCTCCTCTCAGGAACACAACACTGTTGAGCAACCATCTGTCTGTTCACCGCCTGTCAAATTGCCCAGGCAGTCAGAGAGTTCTGTACAGGAGCCAGCTGAGTCTCTGCTTCTGTTCTCAGAATCTGTTGGCTCGCAAGCACGGGCACAGGCAAGCAGCATTCTGCAATTTGAAGAAGAGGGAGTATGCAGTGATGCGCAACAGCTGTGTCTCTCTCAATCTGAAGAGGCGGGTGAGCCAGTGCCGATGGACAGCACACCGCAGAACGCATCTCATGATGATGATGAGACTCAGGTGCCAGGTTTTGTGGAGCATGGTGCTGCCCAGACCATCCAACAGCAGCAGGTGTTGGAAGAGGGTAGTGGAGATGATGAAGTCCGAGACCCAACATGGCGTGAGCAACAGGAAGGTGGTGGGAGCAGCTCTGAGGAAGAGATTGGCCCAACGGTACAAAGAGGAGGGAGAGGTAGGCTGCAGACTCGCTTGCCTGTAGCCTCCAGTTTGGCACCTGTTGGGAGCAGTTCTCTTACAAATGTCAAAATTGGCGCTCCCATGACTTGCACTGCGTGGTCCTTTTTTGACAGACTTGTAGATGATATTTGCTATGTTAAATGCAAGCTGTGTAAGCAAAAAGTAAAAAGAGGTAAAAATATCAGTAACCTGAATACCACAAATATGTGGAAACATGTACGGACAAAGCACGTAGCTGAGTTACAAAGACACACTGGAGATGTAGGCCAACCTACAGCAGCACCTACATCTTCAGGTCGTGTTGGAGCCTCTACCTCCAGCTCACACACACCTGGTTCGGCTTCCTCACAGGATCTCCATGGAAGAAACTCGGTCACTGTTGTCCATAGACAAACTGTTATTCCACCCACAGCAGCAAGTTCACAGTCATCGTCACACTCCCAGGCCACAAAACAGCCATCGGTACCACAAGCATGGGATAAAAGACGGCCATACTCGGCAAACCATCCACGAGCACAGGCTCTGAATGCTGGCATTGCAAAACTCCTGTCCCTTGAAATGCTGTCATTCAGGCTGGTGGAGACTGACAGTTTCAGGAACTTAATGGCATTGGCAGTCCCACAATATAATGTGCCAAGCCGATTTTATTTCAGCAGGCAAGCCCTCCCTGCTCTGCAAAAACATGTCGAGGGAAACATTAAACATGCGCTACTAAACGCCGTCAGTAGCAGGTCCACCTGACCACCGATGCGTGGACCAGTACCCATGGCCAGGGACGATACCTTTCCCTCACTGCCTATTGGGTCAATGTTGTGGAGTCGGGTACAGATCTTGCCAGTGGCGCTGTACGTGTTTTTGCCAACTCCAAGGATTTCAGGAATCCAGTCTGTACACATTGATTCCTCTCCTACTCCAGTTCCTCAGAATCATCGCTGCATGAGCCGTCACGGTATACCTCCACATGGACCCGTGAACGCTTACCTGTTGCGACCGATATGAGCACAGCCGTGGCCAAACGTCAACAGGCCGTCCTGAAAATGATTTCAATGGGGAATCTAAGCCACACAGCGCAGGAGGTCTGGAATGCCATCAAGCAGGAGAGCGACGTGTGGTTTTTGCCTGCGAATCTCCAGCCAGGCTTGGTAGTGTGTGACAATGGCCGAAATCTGGTGGCAGCTCTGGGCCTTGGCAACCTTACTCACATACCATGTCTGGCACATGTGCTCAACTTGGTCGTGCAGAGTTTTTTGAGGGACTATCCGGATCTTGCTGGACTGCTGCAGAAGGTCCGCCTAGAGTGCGCTCGCTTGCGACGTTCCAGCATAGCCAGATCGCGCATTGCTGCTCTGCAACGCCGATTTCGCCTTCCTGAACATCGCATCATATGTGACGTACCCACCAGGTGGAATTCCACGTTACATATGTTGGAGCGGTTGTGTGAGCAGCAGACAGCAGTAATGGAGTATCAGCTGCATCAGGCGCAATCAAGTCGCCTTTGCGCCGTCCACACTTCACCACTACTGAGTGGGCCTCTATGAAGGACATCTGCGACGTTTTTGCGTGCGTTTGATGTCTCAACGCGGATGGCGAGTGCAGATGATGCACTAGTCAGCATGACTGTCCCCCTTATCTGCCTGCTTCAGAAATCACTGAAAGCACTAAAGGAAGAGGTTTTGGAAGAGGTGGAGGATGAGGAGTCACAATTCAATTACCTTCAGGACAGTCAGCGCAACGTGTTCCTCACAAAGGGCTGGGCAGGGCTCACTTTGTGAGGAGGATGAGGAGGAGGAGGAGTCAATGGAGGAGAAGAAATCCTACAGAGGGAGGTACACAACGCTCTAGTCAGTATGTAGAGCGAGGGTGGGGTGATGCAGAGGAGGCAGAGATGACGCCTCTTTCAGAGGACAGCTTTTGTTGGCCAGTTGGGAGTCTGCAGCACATGGTTGATTTCATGCTTCAGTGCCTGAGAAACGACCGCCGCATCGCCCACATTCTCACCACGTCAGATTATTGGGTGTACACCCTCCTAGACCCTCGCTACCGGGACAACTTACAAACCCTCATCACACCGATGAACCGGGACCGTAAAATGCGGGAGTACCAAGACACACTGGTGCAATCCATACTGTTGTACATTCCAGCCGAGAGAGCTGCTGCTGCTACTGCTTTACAAAGCAGCTCTGTGCGTCGAGGCAGTGTAGACACCTCTACAACAAGAGGGAGCACAAGCAGCGCCTCTGCACAGGGCAAGAGCTGTATGTTACAAATGTGGCAAAGTTTTGTGACAGCGCCAGCAAGGTCTACACCATCCGAGACGGCTCCAGTCACCAGGAAACAACGTTTCCGTAAGATGGTGACAGACTACTTGTCTTTCCCTCTAAGTGTACTCCAGATGCCTCTTCCCCTTTCAAATTTTGGGTCTCTAAGTTGGATACATGGCCAGAGCTTAGCCAGTATGCATTGGAGGTGCTGGCTTGCCCTGCTGCCAGTGTATTATCTGAGCGGTCTTTAGTGCTGCAGGTGGTGTACTAACAGACGTCGCATGGAACTATCCTCAGAGAATGTAGACCGGCTTACTTTTCTGAAAATGAACAAGGCATGGATCTCACTGAATTTGCCTGTCCGTTTTCAGATTAAATAACTGTTTGGCAACGTTTTCCATGTCTCCGGTTAATGTTCATCTTTCTACCACCTGAACTCTACTCCCTGAGCTACAACACCGCCATTTTGTTGCTCGAAGTAATTGGCAGGGGTACTGACTCTGGCCAGCCTGGTTACAGCACGACAGCTGTTTCCTGGCAGTGTGAACGTCAATTATCCTCCAATAAGTTGTGCTGTCGTGTTGCATTCGGGTTAGCCGACTCTATGGTGCCTGCAGTTTAGGTTGATTCCTATGTGTGCTGTGGGATATGTAAATAAAGGCTGTTTCCATTGTGACAATAGGACAAGCACCCACTGTAGGACTGTGTGATTCGGTAACTGCGGACGGCTTGCGTCCTGTCAACTTACATTTCATGGGTGCGTTCTGCTACCCGTCCGGGGTCCAGTACCGTCAACTGGTTCTCCCCAGTGCCTTTGGCCTAGGTGCTCCATCTCTGTATACGAATTCCAGCAACGTCTGCTGGTCCTTGGTAGTGCTTTGGAGCACAGGTACCTCCTGCTTAGTAACCGTGTCACAGTAACGTCACTGAAGTCTCGGTTGTGACATTGCCTCTTTTCCTTCTGCTACCCGTCCGGGGTCCCAGTACCGTCAACTGGTTCTCCCCAGTGCCTTGGCCTAGGTGCCTCTATCTCCGTATACGACTTCCAGCAACGTCTGCTGGTCCTTGGTAGTGCTTTGGAGCACAGGTACCTCCTGCTTAGTAACCGTGTCACAGTAACGTCAGCTGGTACTCGGTTGTGACATTGCCTCTTTTCCTTCTGCTACCCATCCGGGGTCCAGTACCGTCAACTGGTTCTCCCAGTGCCTTTGGCCTAGGTGCCTCCATCTCCGTATACGAGTTTCCCGCAACGTCGCTGGTCCTTGGTAGTTGCTTTGGAGCACAGGTACCTCCTGCTTAGTAACCGTGTCACAGTAACGTCAGCTGGTACTCGGTTTGTGACATTGCCTCTTTTCCTTCTGCTGCCCCCGGGTTCTAGCACAGTCAGCTGGTCCTCGTTACTTCCATTGTCTCTTGTTCCATCTGATACCCGTCCGGGTTCCAGTAACGTCAGCTGGTTCTCGGAAATTAGACGACCTTAAAGACCACCCAGAAGAAGATGACGACAACAAGGACGACAAGCATGAAGCCAACCAGCCTGAACCCATCACAAAGAAAAAATAAAGATTACCCAGAAGAAGATCACAACAGGACAAAGAAGGTTAAGACAAACTACAAGATACAGAACAAGAGAAAGAAGAACAATAAGCAGAAGATCAAAAAGTAGAAGAACATGAAGTATAAGACCAAAATGAAAAGCAAAATATATGCTCTAAATTCTAAGCAGAAGAAGACTAAGCAGTGTATGGGGGTGAGTCCGTTCCTCCTCGTGGTGCCCCTGGAAAATGCCTGCTGCTGCAGGCTAAACTGAACACGGACAAATACTGTTGTAATTTAATCTTTTGTGACAGCAAGAACGGAAGGATGAAAAATTCATACTTTTACAGATTACAAGTACAGAATCTCTGTCACAAATAAGAATATGATGAAGAAGATGAAGAGGAAGAAGATGAAGAATTTGAATATGAAGAAGATTAATAGTTTAATAATAACAATATGAGTAATGTAAACAAAAACATGAATAGCAAGAAGTTTAAGAAGAAGATTAAGAAGGTGAAGATGAAGAATAATTTGATGAGAAAGATGATGCTGCTGAAGATTGTGAAGGAGAAAGGTGGCACTGGCAAAAGTTAAAAAGGTGAAGAGCATGGAAGTTGTGAAACATACATATTTGCAAAATAGAAAAAAGGTTAACAACATTGTCAATTGTTCGTCAATCCAAACGTATTTCCAAAAAAAAATATATTAATGCTATTCCAATGCATTGGGTTAAACCCTGTATGCCTTGTAGCATTTCCAGGGGATTAGCTCTGGGATCGCCGTCTTGTGGAGACGGAGTGGCATAAAGAGACCATTCACAGACGTGGTTCTGTTAAAAACTGGCCCCCAACCAGTTTTATTAAAGTCCACAGCAAACAGAACATAAATTAAAACAAAATCATAAACATAAAGCCTAGGCGTGTCCCGCCACTATCCAGATGAGAGAGATCCCCTCCTATTCAGTATCACCAGCATGGAGTGTCGCAGAGTTTCCTCTTTGGTGTCCGGGGTACCTCGGGCACCCAGACAGAGAGAGCTCACCTCCCGGAGTCTCCTTCTGTGCCTGGACTCCTGTCCAGACTGAATGAGCTCTCGACCTGTGCTCCAAGACCTACTTCTGGCTTCCTAATCAACACCTGAGTGGATTCAGGTCTGAGCTGCAAGCGTGTACTGAATGGCAGGTGTAGTGACCTTTCTTTACCACCAGGTTTTACAAAGCCACACATTTCGCTCATACCAGTTAGCAAAGTACTCGGGCCCGAAATATACACCTCATTCAACACACATTCCTTCACTGTCTCACATATCCCCCCCCTCTTCTCCAGACCGGAGGGCTGGTCATCCAGACCGGAGGCTGGTCAACAACCCTAAAGAGACAGTGAACTCCGGACCATTATGGCCAACACCAAATTCATCTTCACCATTGTCATCTGTATCTTCACCTAAAGCAACTGCACCACGCTGTCCCTCCCAGGCCTATGCTCTCTGCGGGCCTGGGTGTCCTGCAGGGTATCAGCTTGACCTTAGTGCCAGCCCAGTCTCGGTATAGTGCCTCACCAGAGAAGTACGACCAGGCACGTCAGAACACCTCTGCTGATTCTTCCTCAGAAACTTTCGTACCTCCTGTTTTTGGGGCACTGACCCTGTGTCACCAACTGTCAAGGAGGTATAGGGGTTTTCTCAGCTTTCTCTAATTCCCCCTGAACCTTTTTAGCACATCTACTTTCTTAAATATCAGTTGATTCATAAATTCTAATTTCACAGAACTTAAGCGCCTCTGTCATGGTCTCTGACCTTTTGAGCCACACTGTTCAAATGATTGGCACTGTAGGGGGAGCTGATCGTTTTTCTTTTTCGGTATACATACTTCATCCTCGTCTTGTACAGGCTCACTTTGCATAAGACTCAGAGCTCTTACTTTCTTTCCCTCCAGGAGATCCACATCTTCTAACAAGTCAGGCTCATCATCTTTCTGCTTTCACCTCCTCGTATAATTGCGGCATTTGCTCTCGCAACGAAGAGACTCCCTGTATTCTTCCTTTTACTTCATTGTCCTTTTCAAGAAGGTGCTCATGGTTCTCATCACGCTCCTTCATCACAGTTTGAAATTTTTTCTGAGAAGTACTTGATTCCTTGGTACCTGTGCAATCATTTTTTCTTGATCTTGCAAGGTACGGTATACCACTTTCCCTTCACTTCGTCTCTTGTAGCAACTGCTGGCACCGCTCACGTTCCCGGCGAAGAGATAACACATCCAGTTTACACTGTTGTAGCTGCTCGCGCAATGCAACAATAACAGTCTTCATGTCTTTGGTGGAGACGTCATGGAGACGCATCTTCTCCTGTAGCTGTTGGACGTCCTTTACGTCTTCGGCCCCTTTTTCAGGCTCTTTCTGGTAGGACATGCTCAGAAGCCCTAAACCATCAGTATTCTCTTTCACCACGTTCTGCCTCCCATCTGGGCTCCCGTGTGTCTGTACGGCAACGGAGTGACACACCGCTTTTCCCATTTGTTGGGACGTGGCTCCGATGTAGACTCCATGAAAGTGCGCTTGAGCTCACCAATGCCAGCCTGATGTCTCAACATCTCATCTTGTGATTTATCCAGATCCTTGGTATCACTCGGAACACCGCTGGGGCTCCGGGCGCCGAACTTCCAGCCTGAGCTTCACGAGTTGCAGCTACTGATGAGGCATCTGGTTTGGTGTCTACCACTTCTATGGCTTTTTCCACCTCTGCAGCATCACCTTCAGAGTCCTTGGCATGATGCAGATCACACCACACACCGACAACTTCTCATCTTCAACAGCATCCACTTGTGCTGTGTTAGGTTCAGAGTCCTCCCTTTAAAGCTCAACTCTCCTCCTTTCACCTTAGTCTTCGCCAGGGAACCGGCCAACTGTAAAACATCTTCAGATGCCATCTTCTGTCTGGCTGTAAGGTCAGCATCAGCTTTCTTCTCAGGACTCTCAACCTCCTCTGCTACCATGCCTTCCTCATTGCACTGGTTGCTTTATGGTCATCAGATGATTCACTATCACTATCCCTGTCTGACCCCTTTTTCTCAGCCACATCTGGCTCACTGTCAGGGTTATACAATTCATTTTCTTCACATCCTGCTCACTGCAGGGTTATACAATCATTTTCATTCACATCCTGGTCACTGTCAGGGTTATACAATTCATTTTCATTCACACCTGATCTGGAACCTTAGTTAACATGTCATCCACAACATTAACTTCACCATCTGGTCCCTCAAGTATGTGACATGTGACAACCCCAGCACTAATACTTCTATATAGCTCAGGTACTAGGAGCTGACTCACGACCTCTCCCTGGACTTCAGTGTCCCAATACAATAGGTTATTGTTCATGGCAGCATGAGGAAACCTCTCCTCAGAGCCAGGCTCTTGGGAACCCATTCAGAACAATTACATTTTCCGTCCGTTTTAAGAGTGGGGTCTCCACCGGCTCACTCCCCAAAATTGGTCACAGGACACAGGCGGTCAGGGGCCTCGTTTCCCGGAACCCCACCCGTCTCCCAACATCACCTGCAAAGGAATTTCATCTTTTCATGACATTCATCATACATCACTATTTGATTGCTCATCTCATTATCAATATCAGCATACATCATGGTCATCATCATTATCACACAAGAAACGGCCCACTAATATGTGTTCCCCCCCTCGGACTGCGTACCCTCATAGGACTCATCACACGTCCAACGAATCACCCTTCCCCCAGAATCCTTAACCGGGGAAAGTCATTACCCAATATAACGGGGTGCACCAGGGTCTACTACCCCCACTTCACATAAACCCCCCGGTTGGGGACCAAGTCCACGGCAGTCCTTGGGTGACTTTGGTGCTCCTGGATCACACCACACTCAGGTGTTTATCGGGATGAAGTCCCTTCAATCAGCTTTTCATACGGAATCACTTGACTCCCGAGTCCAGGGGGCCTTCTGAGCAACCCATTTGTAACCACCGGGGACACCTGTGGTCCATCCTCTTCGGCTGCGGTGGCACACAAAGGTTCTGCGCAGAGAGAGGGGACCTGCCAACATACGGCACATAGGCTCCCCTCTTGGACAGCCCGGCTGCAATTTCCCGACGTCTCCAAACACGTCCCCACAATCCCCTCCCATAGTCCCCTTTCGGGCCTGAACCCGTCTATCACAACCCCATGCCCCCAACAGTGGAACGCTCTTACCGGGAGATTTTCGGCGTCCCGGGAACTCTGAAGTCAACCGCTCGCGGGCTGGTCACGGAGGCAGTCTTTGGGGCCAAAAGTACCCTTTTTTCTTGTACCTAGGAGGAAGTGCTCAGTGTAGGGTCCATGTACCTTTCGACCCTTTGGGCAGGGTTGCTGACGGCAGACCCCCCAAAAGTATCCCAGTCGGCTCCCTGCACGGACTCAACCTAACACCCCCGGGCAAGAATCCCTCTTTCTTTGGCTAGTCTCTGCTGTCCTCTCCGCTCAGGTCAACCAGCCTTTTGGGGTTTCTCCAACAGTGGGGCGACCCAGGCCCATTAGATAGGGGCAGATTCTCCTTCTTCCATTCTCTCAAACCTAGGAGATAACCCCCACATCACACAGGTGTCCTTTTTCAAGGGACCGTCTTTACCCGCCTTCTTTACGCGGACAACGCAGGTACCTTCCACATTCTTCGGGACGCGGCACCGAAATCCTTTTTTTTGTCTGCCCCGCTCAACAAAATAACCGTTTATTTCCTGCTGCGCAGGAATTGCTGCTGGGCCGCGCATGCCTGCTGGTGCTGCAGGCGCTGCTGCTCCATGCTCCGGGGCCTGGACCAGGTACTCAATGACTCCCCAACTGCCGGACTTTCGTCCAACCACGGCGTCTTATTTTGCACATTAACTTGCCCATTTGTTAAAAACAGCCCTCCATGCTGTCATCCATGCTGTAACCTCTCCGCTCAACACCGGCGTCTTCACTCAAGACAAACATAAACAAGCTTTTTCCAAGAAATTCACTTGCTGTGCAAACCACCCTTTTTTTTTTTTTTTTTTTTGCAAATTCTATTAGGGCTACTTCTCTTTAAGATGCCCACAGACGTTTTTTTCGTGCACATTCCACGTATTTTCACAAAATTCACTTTGCTGTGCAACATTTTCTCTCTGCAGGACCCTATCAGGGCCACTGTCCCCAAGACTGCTCCAAACAGCGTTTTCTTGCTGACAAACCTTTTTTTTTTTTTTTTCCTCAAAGTCTTCAGCCACTGTGTGCCCCAGCATTCAAGCACCAATTGTACTTTCCAGGGGATTAGCTCTGGGATTGCCGTCTTGTGGAGACGAGGGCAAAAAAGAGACCATTCACAGCAGTGGTTTGTTAAAAACGGCCGCAACCATTTTATTAAAGTCCACACAACAGAACATAAATTAAAACAAAATCAAAACATAAAGCCTAGGCGTGTCCCCCACAATTACACTTAGATAGATTTTCCCTTTCTATCCGGGTCCAGACTCTAATACCTGTGCCCAAAACAACACATAGTTTCAGTGTTACCAGGTGCAGCTCACATGAGGTCCAATGGGTTGAAGTCAGATCCAATAGAAAATGAACCGGCACTCAACTTTATAAGTGAGAATAAAGATTTTTATTCACGTAGAACACGAAACGTTTCGGTCCAAATCATGGACTTCATCATCACAGATACTACGGGAAGGGGGTTGATCCACATAGGAAGAAAAAAGGGCTGGATAAGCCTGTGTTGGTGGGGTTGAATGAGGAAGGACAAGCCTCTATGTACAGTAACCGTTGTGAAGGAGTCCGGCAGTGAGGAAGGCTCTGATTGGACGCGGTGTCCACCGCATCTGAGCGCTCAGACCATCTCATCTCACCCCACCAACCCAGGCTAAAAAACTTTTCTCACTAAACTAAAGTTTTGGGTGCCGAGTTCATTTCATTAGAAACGTTTGGGGGAAACCCCTGCACCTTCTTGGTTGTGCACCGTAATTTTTTCATATGAAGTCAGATCCAACTGAAAATCCCCTCCTATTCATATCACCAGCATGAGTGTCGCAGATCCCTTCTTTGTGCCCGGGGGTACCTCGGGCCCCAACAAGAGAGCTCACCTCCGGAGTCTCCTTCGTGCCTGCTCAGCCAACTAAATGATTTCCCGGATGTGCCCCCCCAAGCCCCTATTTTCTGGCTTCCTAATAAAAACCCGGGATTCAGGTTGAGCTGAAAGCGGAGAGGCAGGTGTGTGCCCTTCTTAAACCACCGGGTTTTAAAAAAGCCAACATTTCGCTCATACCAGAGCAAAGTACCAGGCAAAATATCCCCTCATTCAAACACACCCTTTCACTGCCCACAGCCTTTATTGTCTCCTCAACCTCCCCCAATACATTCTACTTACCTTTTTTTTTCCTTCAGAAAAATAAAACCCAAAAAGGAAGAATGGGTTTTTTTTAAAGTCGATATTTGGTTCCCATAAAACTTACTTGGACTTTCCTATCGGTAACGGGTACGCCCATATTTTAGTGATTTCGCGATACCATTCCATCCGATATTTTTTTTGATACGAGCAAATATCGCTAAAAAAGCCCCAATTCACCCACAGTACAAAATGTGCAGAACGCAGAAAGCACCGGCATGAGGTATCAGAGTCGGATAGCTTTTCAGCTTTTTTTAAATTAACGTCACAAAAGACAGATGGATAGGGACTGTAGGCCCCCTTTTCGGAGCCCTGATACCACATCAAACCTCTCCTGCTTTATGCTGACCACACTGCGGGCAAAAACGTTTTTTTGGGCTCCATTGTCAGAAAAATTAGGGTATAACCGGGAAATTGAGTTCAAGGGAAATGGAGGCCCAACGGTCTCGGAGGGCCACTCTACGGCAAAATACTGAAGAAGTCCCAAGGAGTTTACACTTTTCAAAAATTTGTTTCAACACCCAAAGTAGCTCAATTTTACCCCAATGAAAAAAAATGGAATCTGCAATCTTTTCCCCTACACCCAATCCCGCGATGGACACCCAACCAGGAGTTTCCCAAAAAATTTTTGTCAACACCACCAAAGGACACAAATTTTCCCCCATATAATAGTTAAAAAGGGCCCGACTGGGCTTCCACTACCCCAACCAGCAATGGGCCCCCCAACCAGGGGTGTTCCATTTCGAAAATTATTGGGAGACAAACCAAAGTGGCATCAATTTTACCCCAATAGAAATTATAAAGTGAAGACAGATCTTCCCCCCACCCAATCCAGCAGATGGACACCCAACCA
>JARQOD010011932.1:0-21514 GCA_033576555.1 Oophaga sylvatica
TAACCACCAGTCCAGAGACTCTCGCACTTTGCGGGAGATTAAAACCCTGCAATCCAGTGTTTCCTGTGCACGATTCCATCTCTTCAAAATGAAGCTTTGAAGCGTTCTGCAATGGAACTGAGCAAACGGAAGAGCTTCCATCGAAGCGACCATTAACCCCAGAAGGCGCATACATCTTCGAAGGGATACTGTCGTTGAGGACTGCACAGTCTGTGCCAGACAATGGATACTGGTTTGCTTGTCCTTTGGCAGAAAAACTACCACTTTCGCTGTGTCGAAAATCATGCCCAAAAACAGGATTGACTGAGAAGGCTCCAGGGATGACTTCTCCCAGTTGATCAGCCACCCGAAATCCTCCAGGAGCTGAAGGGATAAATCGCGAGCCGTCACTGCCTCCTCCTTTGAGGATGCCACAATCAGAAGATCGTCCAGATAAGGAAGTATCATGATCCCTTGTCTCCGAAGCATTGCCATAAGAGGTGCCAGCACCTTTGTAAAAACTCGGGGTGCCGAAGCCAACCTGAATGGGAGGGCCACAAACTGGTAATGGTCCTGACCTATGGCAAAGCGCAGAAAGCGCTGATGAGATCTTCCGATGGGAACGTGTAAATAGGCGTCGCGAATATCTATGGACACCAGAAAATTGTTCTGTGACAGGACAGTCACCACTGAGCGAAGCGACTCCATGCGGAACTTTTGGGTGTAAACATGCCGATTTAACCTCTTGAGATCCAGAATGGGACGAAACTTTCCCTCCTTTTTGGGGACCACAAAGAGGTTGGAATAAAATCCCCTTCCCCGGTCTTCCGGAGGAACTGACACTACTACACCCTTCTGTAGTAAGGAATCGACTTCCTGCCGCAGAGCGGTCAATAAGTCGGGATCTGACGGAACGCGAGACTGACAGAATCTTTCTGGAGGGCGAGAGAGAAACTCTATGAAATAGCCTGCCGACATTATTCGTGTCACCCAGGAGTCTGAGACGCGGGAGACCCAAACCGCTTGAAACAGGAGCAGGCGCCCCCCCACTCGAGAATCCTCGAGTGAACTTCTGGCGTCAGTCCGTTTTGGCGGGCTTTTTGTCAGATTCCCGCTTGTCATTGAACGGGTATTGTTTCCAAGAAGCGTTAGACTTTTGGGAAGACTTTTTCCCTGAAAAAGCGGGACGACTCGATCTCCAAGAGGATTGACCGACTCGTCTCCTGCCACGAAAAAAAACGTCGGTTACCACTGGTACCGGGTCTGACAGATGCAGACGTTACAGCTCTACGCTGAGGTAAAGCTGACTCCTTTGTCTTAGCTTCAGCAATCAAATGATAGCAAACTTTGATTGGACAACCGCATCCCCAGTCCACTGTTTAAGCCACACGGCTCTCCAAACAGTGATTGCAGAAGATCGAGATCTGTACCGCAGGGATGTCCTCACATATATATATATATGTCGGGCTGTATTCCTCTTTATATCGGATAAAGAAGGTCCAGCCTGCAGTGCTGTCTGCAGACGACCAATCCAGCCCAAGAGAGCTTTAGAAGCACACAAGGACCCTAGGACTACTAGTAGCTTCATAGATGGCTTTCACCGCCAACTCCGTTTTTTTTTTTTTTTGTGGATCCTGCAGATACGCCTTCAGGAGAAGGAATCCAATTAAATCCGTCAAACGCGGATACAAGGACCTCACCACTGCCCCATGAGTTTATCCATGGACGGCAAAACCTACAGCGACTGTCGGAACATACGATCCGCATACTAGATTGTCTGAACCCATAGGTTAGCCAGACAAATAAAAAACAACCGCCACAACTGGCGTCAGACTGGTGCCGGACACAGTCCGAAGCAAACCCAAACGCTGGACACAAAGTATCCACCGCGCAAGCGTAGAACACAAAACACATTCCATGCATAGGCGCAAGACACAGTGCATACACCGCGCAAGCGTAAGATACAGAACGCAACCCACGCGCAGGCGTAGGAACACAATGCATCCGTATTTCAGGTGAAAAATACAGTGTATACGTAGGGCAGCCGCAGTAAAATACAGCGTATTCATATAACACAAGTGTCAAAAAACACAGCGCATTAACTCAACATGAAAGGGATATAAATAGGGTCATGTGCGGATTCTATCCGCAGACGCCATACATGCGTTCCAGATCATTGAACATGCCCTCACACAGTATATATTACAATAAAATATGTAATAACAACATGTAAGAAAAAGAGGCGCTGAAGGGTTAAAAACTCCCACAGCAGGAGTTACCCCAGCCATCAGGGCTAACCGCTAAAGGGTTAATGCCGCAGCCTCCCTACCGCCCGTTAAGGCGAGGTACAAGATATATATATATATATATTCCTGCAGCACAGCTTGCAGGATCGCACCCTCAGCTAAAATCGTGCTGGAGGGTGCAGTATCGGCCGCTAAGGGGTTAATATTGCAGAATCGCACCCCCAGCTGTTAAAATCGTGCTGGAGGGAGCAGTATCGGCCGCTAAGGGGTTAATGTCTCAGCGTCCCCACGCCTGTGAAAGGCTACAAGAAAATACGAATTTTGGTAAGAACTTACCTGTAAAATTCTTTTCAGTAAAGGAAGCAAGGGGGACACTTCATTACTTCTGGGTAGGGCGGAGCCAGATAGTAGGACTAACCTCAGGTTCTAAAAATGGGTGTTGTCCGGCCCCTTCGGCTCTGGCTCCTCCTGCCGTACACTCCAGTTTTGTACACAAGCTAAGGAGAAAGAAATCACCAGCGGAGCGCCATAACCAAATTGAAAGGATTCAAAAGAACAAGGTTATGCACATAACATGAATACCACACAGCTCAGGTACCACTCACAAAACCTGACCACTGCGATGAGCTGGCGATGCCGGAAAGAGCCGTAGAGCGCTGACCTCAGCTCAGAAACTCGCTTATCAGAGAGAGCCGCGCTGCATCTGAAACAACACCTTCTGTCTTATGGGAGGGAGAAGTGTCCCCCTTGCTTCCTTTGCTGAAAAGAATTTTACAGGTAAGTTCTTACCAAAATTCGTATTTCAGCTGCAGATGGAAGCAAGGGGGACACTTCATTACTTCTGGGATGTCCCAAAGCAGTACAAAAAACAAGGGTGGGAAAAAACCTTAAACAGGCAGAAGCCAACACCTTGATACATGCGCAACAGCGCAACATAAACTTAACTACAAGTTTTCAAAATACAGCCGCCTGAAGGACTCTGCGTCCTAAGGCCGCATCAGCGGAGGCACTGACGTCCACCTTATAAAACTTTGTAAAAGGTGTGAACAGAACGCCAAGCCGCTGCTCGACAGAGCTGGGCTGCCGAAGCCCTTTGATGAAGGGCCCACGAAGAGCCCACAGCTATCATGGAATGAGCCCGAATATTAATCGGGCAAGGTTCGTCCATAACACGGTAAGCTTCCAAAATAGCTGACCGGATCCAACGAGCTATAGTATCTTTAGAAGCCCGTAGACCACGACGACGACCTGCTGGAATCACAAAAAGAGAATCCGACTTCCGGAAACTCTGCGTAACTGACAAGTAGAACTTCAATGCCCGCACTAAATCCAATGAGTGCAAGGCCCGCTCCTTCGCATTCTTTGGTTCTGAACAAAGCGAAGGCAACACAATATCTTGATTGACATGGAATTGAGATACCACTTTAGGGAGAAAATCATGTCGCGAGCGAAGAACAACGCGATCCGGGAAAAATTCCAAGAAAGGTGGCGAACATGAAAGGGCCGCCAACTCGGAAACCCGTCTCAAGGAAGTGACCGCCACTAGGAAGGCAACCTTCCAAGAAAGCAAAGAAAGATTAATAGCATCCATAGGCTCGAAAGGAGCACTTTGAAGAGCTTTCAAAACCAGATTAAGCCGCCAAGGCGACACAGGAGTTTTCCTTGGAGGAAACTGACGGGCTGCTCCGCGAAAAAAGGCACATACGTCCCTACGCGAGGCAATAGCTTTACGAAAAAGCACCGACAGGGCAGACACCTGACCCTTCAGGGTACTGATTGCCAAACCCTTATCCAGCCCGTGCTGCAAAAAACCAACAAGATGGGTAATGAAAATTTCTTTGGATTCTTGGAAGAACCCAAACACCATGAAAAGAAGGATTCCCAAATCCTGTAGTAAATCCTAGTCGTAGCCGGACTTCTTGACGCTCTCATAGTGGCAATGACCTTTTCTGAAAACCCTTGACGGGTTAAAATCTCGGTCTCAAGAGCCAAGCCGTCAAACGCAGAGACCTCAGGCCCGGATGACACACGGGACCCTGAGTGAGCAAGTCCGGTCGAAGAGGCAGAGGAAAAGGAGGCGCCACCAGAAGCGACATCAGCGTGGAAAACCACGTCCTTCTCGGCCAATCTGGGGCTATCAGAATAGCCGGAACCCTCTCCAGCCTGACCCGACGTAACACAAGCGGCAGCAAGGATATCGGTGGGAACACATAAACCAGCTGGTATTGGCTCCACGGAACCACCAGCGCATCCACTTCCACCGCGGTCGGATCCCTGTATCTGGACTTGAAAGTTGGTAACTTGGCATTGATTCTGGAGGCCATCAAGTCTACTTGAGGAGTCCCCCATCGGGAGCACAGAAGTGCAAAGATTTCCGGATGAAGACTCCATTCTCCTGAATCCATCCTCTCTCGCTGAGAAAGTCTGCCTGGATATACTGAACTCCTGGTATGTGAATCGCAGAAATGGCCGGCACATGAGCCTCGGCCCATATCAGAATCTGAGATACCTCTGACATGAGTCTGGAGCTCCTCGTCCCGCCTTGATGGTTGATATACGCAACCGCCGTAGCGTTGTCCGTCTGAACACGAACTGGTAATCCGCTCAAAGGGACCGTCCAATGTTGGAGGCAAAGAAAAACTGCCCTCAATTCCAGGATGTTGATCGGTAACACAGATTCTTCCGGTGACCAAACTCCCTGAATCCAGAGATTGTTCCAAACTCCCCCCCAGCCCGTCAGGCTGGCATCGGTGGTCAAGAACGACCATGACAGGGAAGAAAAGATTTTCCCAAAAAACCGTTCCGGACGTAACCACCAGTCCAGAGACTCTCGCACTTTGCGGGAGATTAAAACCCTGCAATCCAGTGTTTCCTGTGCACGATTCCATCTCTTCAAAATGAAGCTTTGAAGCGTTCTGCAATGGAACTGAGCAAACGGAAGAGCTTCCATCGAAGCGACCATTAACCCCAGAAGGCGCATACATCTTCGAAGGGATACTGTCGTTGAGGACTGCACAGTCTGTGTCAGACAATGGATACTGGTTTGCTTGTTCTTTGGCAGAAAAACTACCACTTTCGCTGTGTCGAAAATCATGCCCAAAAACAGGATTGACTGAGAAGGCTCCAGGGATGACTTCTCCCAGTTGATCAGCCACCCGAAATCCTCCAGGAGCTTAAGGGAGAAATCGCGAGCCGTCACTGCCTCCTCCTTTGAGGATGCCACAATCAGAAGATCGTCCAGATAAGGAAGTATCATGATCCCTTGTCTCCGAGGCATTGCAATAAGAGGTGCCAGCACCTTTGTAAAAACTCGGGGTGCCGAAGCCAACCCGAAAGGGAGGGCCACAAACTGGTAATGGTCCTGACCTATGGCAAAGCGCAGAAAGCGCTGATGAGATCTTCCGATGGGAACGTGTAAATAGGCGTCGCGAATATCTATGGACACCAGAAAATTGTTCTGTGACAGGGCAGTCACCACTGAGCGAAGCGACTCCATGCGGAACTTTTGGGTGTAAACATGCCGATTTAACCTCTTGAGATCCAGAATGGGACGAAACTTTCCCTCCTTTTTGGGGACCACAAAGAGGTTGGAATAAAATCCCCTTCCCTGGTCTTCCGGAGGAACTGACACCACTACACCCTTCTGTAGTAAGGAATCGACTTCCTGCCGCAGAGCGGTCAATAAGTCGGGATCTGACGGAACGCGAGACTGACAGAATCTTTCTGGAGGGCGAGAGAGAAACTCTATGAAATAGCCTGCCGACATTATTCGTGTCACCCAGGAGTCTGAGACGCGGGAGACCCAAACCGCTTGAAACAGGAGCAGGCGCCCCCCCACTCGAGAATCCTCGAGTGAACTTCTGGCGTCAGTCCGTTTTGGCGGGCTTTTTGACAGATTCCCGCTTGTCATTGAACGGGTATTGTTTCCAAGAAGCGTTAGACTTTTGGGAAGACTTTTTCCCTGAAAAAGCAGGACGATTCGATCTCCAAGAGGATTGACCGACTCGTCTCCTGCCACGAAAAAAAAAAAAAAAAACGTCGGTTACCACTGGTACCGGGTCTGTCAGATGCAGACGTTACAGCTCTACGCTGAGGTAAAGCTGACTCCTTTGTCTTAGCTTCAGCAATCAAATGATAGCAAACTTTGATTGGACAACCGCATCCCCAGTCCACTGTTTAAGCCACACGGCTCTCCAAACAGTGATTGCAGAAGATCGAGATCTGTACCGCAGGGATGTCCTCACATATATATATATGTCGGGCTGTATTCCTCTTTATATCGGATAAAGAAGGTCCAGCCTGCAGTGCTGTCTGCAGACGACCAATCCAGCCCAAGAGAGCTTTAGAAGCACACAAGGACCCTAGGACTACTAGTAGCTTCATAGATGGCTTTCACCGCCAACTCCGTTTTGTTTTCTTTTCTTTTCTTTTTTTTTTGTGGATCTTGCAGATACGCCTTCAGGAGAAGGAATCCAATTAAATCCGTCAAACGCGGATACAAGGACCTCACCACTGCCCCATGAGTTTATCCGTGGACGGCAAAACCTACAGCGACTATGTCGGAACATACGATCCGCATACTAGATTGTCTGAACCCATAGGTTAGCCAGACAAATAAAAAACAACCGCCACAACTGGCGTCAGATTGGTGCCGGACACAGTCCGAAGCAAACCCAAACGCCGGACACAAAGTATCCACCGCGCAAGCGTAGAACACAAAACGCATTCCATGCATAGGCGCAAGACACAGTGCATACACCGCGCAAGCGTAAGATACAGAACGCAACCCACGCGCAGGCGTAGGACACAATGCATCCGTATTTCAGGTGAAAAATACAGTGTATACGTAGGGCAGCCGCAGTAAAATACAGCGTATTCATATAACACAAGTGTCAAAAAACACAGCATATTAACTCAACATGAAAGGGATATAAATAGGGTCATGTGCGGATTCTATCCGCAGACGCCATACATGCGTTCCAGATCATTGAACATGCCCTCACACAGTATATATTACAATAAAATATGTAATAACAACATGTAAGAAAAAGAGGCGCTGAAGGGTTAAAAACTCCCACAGCAGGAGTTACCCCAGCCATCAGGGCTAACCGCTAAAGGGTTAATGCCGCAGCCTCCCTATCGCCCGTTAAGGCGAGGTACAAGATATATATATATATATATTCCTGCAGCACAGCTTGCAGGATCGCACCCTCAGCTAAAATCGTGCTGGAGGGTGCAGTATCGGCCGTTAATATTGCAGAATCGCACCCCCAGCTGTTAAAATCGTGCTGGAGGGAGCAGTATCGACCGCTAAGGGGTTAATGTCTCAGAATCCCCACGCCTGTGAAAGGCTACAAGAAAATATTCCTGCAGCACAGCTGCATTTGAATCGCACCCCCAGCTGTAAAAAATCGTGCTGGACGTTTTTTTTTTTTGCAGCGTCGGCGGCGAAGGGGTTAACGCCGAACTCACCCGGCTGGAGCGGTGCCTTTGAGGAGAGGAGAGAGGAACGAAATAATCGGCTCTCTGCCAGCAATGGCCGCCGAAGCTCCCCTGTCTTATCCAGCCCGTGCAGAGACCGAAAGTGAAAGTGCCGAGCCGGCTGCCTTAAAGCGCGCGCTCTGGGCGCGAAATTCAAATAAAAAAGGCGGGAGCAACTCTCCCCTCCATCTCCTAAGTCCCGCAGGGCATCTGCCTGCGGACAAAAAAGTACCAGTGGCTGCCCGCAGCAGCCACTGAAGGCACCAAGGTAATAGCGTTGCCTGCAGCAACGCTAAATCACACTGATATATAGTAAAAATGTACAGCGCTGCCGTAGCAGAACGCTAAAGCACTCACATATATATAATAAAGATATGGAGTACTCACCAGCCAAAACGCCACAGGGACCCTCCACGGATATGTGACGCTGTGCCCATTGCTTCCCCATGAGGCCAAGGAATGCAGTGACCCAGAACGTGGTGTGCGTCCTGTCAGGGATAGCCACCTCTTCCCCCCGGGCCGGCAAGAAAATGTAATGACCACCATTTAGGGAATACATATTGCCAGGGGAGAGGATGGGGTCCAGCAGCGCCGGTACCCCTGATCCTCTAGACATAAAGTCCAGGACCCTGTCCGAGTAAAATAATAAACTCTTCTGAGGTGTTTTCTGAGGAGCTGCATTAGCAGCCGTCCTTCCTACTTGGACCTCAAGTCGAAACTGGAGTGTACGGCAGGAGGAGCCAGAGCCTGAGGGGCCGGACAACAGCCATTTTTAGAACCTGAGGTTAGTCCTACTATCTGGCTCCGCCCTACCCAGAAGTAAAGAAGTGTCCCCCTTGCTTCCATCTGCAGCTGAAAATAGGAAAATGGTTACACTCAATCGTGTTAAAGCATGTCAATGTGAAATATGTGAAGTTTGAATAGCAAAATGGCTTTTGAAATTTAGGAAAAATATGTATGAGACGCTTCGCACAAAATTTGTCCAAATAGTGTGAGTCCATCAACCATCGTCAAGGTAATCTCATGAATCGGATGGGTCCCTGACCTCCCTGTCCAGTGTGAACACTTACCTAAGGCTAATATCTGCATGCATGGGTGAATGTGGACATCTCTCTCAGTAAAGCCTACATATGTGGGTCGGTCGGTCCTAGATGTGATTAGATGTAATTAAAATCACCACATGGTGAAGGGCAATGTGCTCAGTCAAAAAGCTTAACATATAAATGACATGCAGATATTAGCCTTAGGTAAGTGTTCATACTGGACAGGGAGGTCAGGGACCCATCCGATTCATGAGATTACCTTGACGATGGTTGATGGACTCACATTACTTGCCAAATTTTGTGCGAAGGGTCTCGTGTATTTTTCCTAAATTTCAAAAGCCATTTTGTTATTCACATTGACATGCTCGAACACGATTGAGTGCAATCATTTTCCTATTTTGATATGCAAGTAGAATCAATGCAGCAGATGGTTTTCAATGGCACAGAAACCAGCTTAATCAAAATACTCACAGGTTTTAACATTCCACATAGTCCATGTGGACAAGGCCCCAGTTGGTTGGAAATGGCTTTTATTCTTCTAGTGTTATAATTTTCAATTACTTTTCAAAACGTGAATTCCATTGCTCCCCCAATATCAGAAAGGATATACAACTATAGTACTATCAGGCCTCTGAATCTTGACAACTCAATGACTCAGTTTAAAATTTCCTAGAAATGTTTTTTAAAATCAGATTTGTAAACGGTTTTACATTTATCTTGAATTGCTATAGAAGATTTGCCCAAAAGAAATCGTGCTGCACATAACGTGCCTCCCATCAAAGTTATAAATTGCACAAAGAAAAAAAATGACAACATATATTAGGCTAGCAAATTCTAAAACCAATTAATATGAAACATTATAGGTCATGACAGAACGGTAAAATCATTGACCTCTTTGGAGAACGACTGCAGAACATCAGCGTCGGACTTGTGTTGGCTTCGGCTCTGCACTGAACTGCTGCTGTTGTCCAGGTCTTGCATCAGCCTGAAGAAGGCCAGCTCATTGAACAACACTTCCGAAATCTCTACAAGAAGATCTTCCCCGCAGTCCTTCAACTTTTTATTACTAAACTTTGCCAATGAATCCTAGAAAAAAAAAAATACAAAAAAGGATATTCGTTGCCACCGATGAAACCACAAAAATCAGTGCTTGCAATTGTTGCATATACTCAGTTTTTTACTAATGAATGTCAATGAATGAGAACATTCTTGTCTACATATCAGAGGCTGCAAATCGCTATATATCTGGTTTCAGATGACCAGAAGATACCATTAGATTCACTCTAACGTTCTGTGAGCTACAGAGCCGACACTGCAGACCAAATAGGAATTCAGACACGTTTCAAATCCATGGCTTCTCCAAGTCGCTGTGGCAATGTAGCAACATGTGACATTACATGGGACGCATGCAGAGTCCTGGACCGGCGGAACAGCATCGTACTGATGTGAAGTGAGAACCTGAGGTTACACAGTTTTATAAAAGCTTTGAAACTGTTCAGTGAAAAGGTGTACATGTAAAACTATCCAGCCTCTACAAAACACGGATTTTGGTAAGAACTTACCGGTAAAATCCTTTTCAGCGAAGGAAGGGAGGGAGACACAGGAATTCATTACTGATGGGTAGGCGGAGCCCCAGATCAGGATGTCACCTCAGATCAAAAGAGTGCTGACTGGCTGGCCCCTCCAGCTCGGGCTCCTCCTACTCAGCTCCAGTCGTACCAAAGCTTTTAGGAAAAGAGCCAAGATCACCAGCGGAGCAACATAACCCCTTCTGAAGGAACTTCAGAGAAAAAACACAAGGATACAGGTTATGCATGCAAAGAAAGCCAAAAACCACAGAGTTCCAGGTACTACTCACGGAACCTGACTACTGCGATGAGCTGGCGATGCTGGAACAGAGCCTTAGCGCGCTGACCTCAGCCCAGATAATCGCTATCAGATAAGGGTCGCGCTGCATCTGAAAACATCAACACACTTCTGCCTTGGGAGGGTGCTGTGTCTCCCTCCCTTCCTTCGCTGAAAAGGATTTTACCGGTAAGTTCTTACCAAAATCCGTGTTTCAGCTGCAGAATGGAAGGGAGGGAGACACAGGAATTCATTACTGATGGGACGTCCCAAAGCAGTTCAAAAATAAGGGTGGGAAAAAACCAACAAGAGGCAGAAACCCAACAACCTTAACAACAAAGCGCAACCAGCGCTAAACACAAGTTCATCCAGAACTTTAAACTACAGCTGCCTGCAGGACCCTACGTCCGAGGGCTGCATCAGCGGAAGTACTGACGTCCACTTTATAAAACTTCGTAAACGTATGGACAGAGCGCCAAGTTGCCGCCCGGCAGAGCTGCACTGCCGAAGCACCTTGGCGAAAAGCCCACGATGAAGCCACAGCCCTCGTGGAATGGGCTTGAATCTTAATCGGGCAAGATTCACCCTGAAGACGGTAAGCTTCCAATATAGCTGACCGGATCCAACGAGCTATAGAATCCTTGGAAGCTCGCTGACCACATCGAAGACCAGCTGGAACCACAAATAGGGAGTCCGTCTTACGAAAACCTTGAGTAATAGATAGATAAAACTTCAAGGCCCACACTAAAGCTAATGTGTGCAAAGCTCGCTCTTTCACATTCTTCGGATCCGGGCTGAATGAAGGCAACACAATATCCTGGTTGACATGAAATTGTGACACCACTTTAGGCAAAAAATCACCCCGAGTGCGAAGCACTACACGATCCGGAAAAAAACCCAGAAAAGGAGGCGAACAAAAAGAGCTGCCAACTCAGAAACTCTCCTCAAAGAGGTGACTGCTACAAGGAAGGCCACCTTCCAAGAAAGCAAAGAAAGGCTAGCAGAACCCATAAGCTCAAAAGGTTTATGCTGAAAAACTTGCAAAACAAGGTTGAGCCGCCAAGGAGACACGGGTGCCTTCCGCGGCGGAAACTTACGAGCTATACCGCGGAAAAAAGGAGAGCACGTCCCTATTCGAAGCAATGGTTCTCCGAAACAATAAGGACAGAGCAGAAATCTGACCTTTCAGGGTGCTAACTGCCAAACCCTTGTCTAACCCATGCTGCAGGAAAGCCAACAGATTGGGAATGGAAAATTTTTTCGGGTTCCGAGAAGACCCCAAACACCACGAAAAGAAGGTTTCCCAAGTTTTGTGGTAAATCCTAGTAGTAGCCGGACTTCTCGCAGCACGAAGAGTAGCAATGACCTCGGCTGAAAAACCTCAACGGGTTAAAATTTCGGTCCCAAGAGCCACGCCGTCAAAGGCAGAGACATCAAGTCCGGATGACAAACGGGCCCCTGAGTCAACCAGTCCGGTTGAAGAGGAAGCGGAAAAGGAGGTGCCGCCAACCGCGACATTATTGTCGAGAACCACACCCTCCTTGGCCAATCTGGAGCTATCAAAATAGCTGAAATACTCTCTAGTCTGATCCGACGCACTACTAGAGGAAGTAAGGATATCGGCGGGAATACATAGATCAGCTCAAACTGATCCCACTGAGCCACTAGAGCATCCACCGCCACAGCCTTCGGGTCCTTGTACCTGGACATGAACGTCGGTAACTTGGCATTGGACCTGGATGCCATCAAACCACTTGGGGAGTCCCCCAACGGGAGCACAGTAGTGCAAAAACTTTCGAGTGGAGGCTCCATTCCCCGGGATCCATCTTCCTGCGACTGAGGAAGTCCACTGTAATATTCTGAACCCCTGGAATGTGAATCGCCGAAATGGCTGGTAAACTGCCCTCGGCCCAAATCAGAATTCGGGACACCTCCACCATGAGTCTGGAACTCCTTGTCCCGCCTTGGTGATTGATAAACGCGACAGCCGTCGCATTGTCTGTCTGCACTCGTACCGGCAGACCGCTCAAAAGGACCGTCCAATGCTGGAGGCAAAGGAAAATCGCCCTCAATTCCAGGATGTTGATCGAAAGGACAGACTCTTCCGATGACCATATCCCCTAAATCCAGAGATTGTTCCAAACACCCCCCCCAGCCCGTCAGGCTGGCATTGGTGGTTATGACCGACCACTTCGGAGGGAGGAAAAGCTTTCCCAGGGATAACGCTCCTGGACATAACCACCATCCTCGGGATTCTCGCACCCTGTGAAAGATGGTGACGCTGCAATCCAGCGAACCTTGCGATTGATCCCAACGACTCAGAATGAGCCTATGGAGAGCTCTGGAATGAAATTGGACAAACGGAAAAAACCTCATGGACGCCACCGTCAGACCCAGAAGGCGCATACCTTCCGAAGGGACACTGCTGTCGCAGACTTCATAGTCTGTACATGCTGGAGCAGACATGCCTGCTTGTCTGGAGGTAGGGACAACACCGCCCGTACCGTGTCGAAATGCATCCTCAAAAACAGGATTGCCTGCGACGATTCCAGAGACGACTTCTCCTTTGAGGCCACAACCGAAAAGGCCGTCCAAATAGGGACGAATCGTAAGTCCCCGTCTTCGAAGGATTGCCATGAGATTTTGGCGTCAGAATCGTTGTAAAAATTCTGGGCGTTAAGGCCAAGCCGAATGGTCGAGCCACAACCTGGGTGAGGTCTTCCGACGGAACATGCCAAAAAGCGTCGCGAATGTCGATTGATCGTTCTGCGACAGGGCTGCCATAACTGAGCGAAGCGACTTCATGCTCGGCTCTGACGGAATGTCAGAAGTCAGTCCGCCTTAGCGAATTTTTTTTTTTTTTTTTGCCAGCTTCTGCCTTAACAGAAGTTCTGTTTCCAGGGTATGCGGAATTTCTGAGAATTCCCCCTCTTCTTTTTTTTTTTTTTTTTTTAAAAAAGAGAGAGACGACACAAACCCCCAGAGGGTTGGTCAGATCATCCCTTGAACCGAAAAGGACTGCCGATAACTATCGGCACTAGTCCTGCCAGACGCAGAAGTCACAGCTCTGCGCTGCGGTAAAGCTGCTTCTTTTGCCTTGGCATCAGCTCCGTGAGGTCAGTCAAATAGCTGACCACTTTCTAAGCTAAAGATAGCAAACCCTGCTTGGAAAACTGCGTTCCATCCAAGTCACAGTGCTCTTCTGACTGTAACTGCCGAGGATTGCTCCCTGGATAGCAGTGACGCATTATTCTTCAACTAGAAAAGCCCATCTACCTTGATAGAGGGAAACTTGCCACGCCGTCCTTAGACGGTCCAACCGGCTCAGGGGAACTTAACAAGTACACCTAGATCCTTAATACCGAATCTATGATCCACGGCTACACAGATGGAAATTGTTGCCATCACCGTTCTTCTGTCCAGCGTGTCCTGCAGACTCGTCTTCCCTTTTACCAGGAAGATTTGCTAAGCTGGAATAAAGGGACATTCACTTCAGGAGAAGGGGTCCAATTAACAAATAACTCCGTAGAAAAACGGATAGTTTGTAAGGTCGTCGCGACCCAACCAATGCGACCCTTGCAACATCCGGGCCGACTTACCAGGACGACTAGTTACCTCCTCCGGTAACTGTAACGTCCACATGGCTTAAACAGAAATTTTAGTACGGCCCCTGAGAGAGGCAGGGTGTCCCTGCCGATCCTCCTTGACCGAATCGGACTTCTTCGCTAAGCGAGAAGGAAAGCACCGATTTGTGTCGCTTCCTTGAGAGGATCTAGTTGACACTCCATAACCTAAAAGGTCATCAATAGAAACCAGTGAAGGCCTCCATTTTGACACCATTGGAACCTCTGACCGTGTATGAGTCGAGGTCTGCGTGTCAGATACGCGAGGCTGATCCGTAGCGGATCTGGGAGAGGGTCTCTGACATGCCCTTGCATAGTATATGGCAGGATAAACCTGTCAGTAACCAGAGCAGTACTTAAATAAAAAACAAACGCTGAAGGGTTAAAGCTCTAAAGCGAGAGCTACCCCAGCTGTCTCCCATTAAGAGTTAACCGCCTAAGAAGGGTTAAAGTAGCTGACTCCCCACAACCTTGATAATGAAAAAAGGGTGTGCGAATCTCAGGCGCCTCTTATAAGGTCGCAGCTGCAGGACAGCTATGCCACACTAAACAGAAAACGTTCCACAAGATCGCTAAAAAATTGCGCTGTTTTTTATAACGCAATGACCGCCAAAGTTGTCAAGGAGATTGCTAATCGCCTATGCGATTGCCCAGATTGGCAGGCACCTGCGACACTAAAAATGACACACAAACGATCGCAATATTATGCGACGCCATCAGGATCGTCAGCGGAAACGTATAGTGGCAGCATTAATGTCGCAGACTCCCCACAGCCTCTTTATTAATATTAAAAGAGTGTGCGAGCCCCTTATGCGAGAACAGCCGCAGGACAGCTCAATCTGTCACTCAGAAGTGCCCCAGACGGCGCCCGCGCTGTGGAGGTGAAGGGGTTAAGCTTCTGCCCGGCGGGCTAGAAGCGACTCACCAAGCTGGTCACGTATTCTTGCCGGGAGGGGAGGAGAACGATCCGGGGAGCTTTCAACCTGCAGCGCTTTATCAGCAATGGCCGCCGCGCTCTGCCTCCGTGTGCTCCATGTAGAGGAGCCGGAAATGGAGGCTGCAGTAAAGCGCGCGCTCAGAAGCGGCGCGAAATTCAAAAAATAAAAAGAGCGCGTACTCCCATCCTCTGGACCTCAAATCTTAGACTGGAGCTGAGTAGGAGGAGCCCGAGCTGGAGGGGCCAGCCAGTCAGCACTCTTTTGATCTGAGGTGACATCCTGATCTGGGGCTCCGTCTACCCATCAGTAATGAATTCCTGTGTCTCCCTCCCTTCCATTCTGCAGCTGAAACAGACATTAAATATGGGGAAGAAGTGAAACGCAATACTGGACAGCTCTACAACTTTTCATCATCCGATCATTAATTCATCTAAGTGGGAATTTTCTAATTCTTTTAACAAAACATAATGCTAAAAGGAAAAATACGGGAAAGTTTTATTTTTTTTATTCTCTAATTCAAGCATAAAGGAATTGTTCACTGCCTGGACAATCCTTCTTAAAGCTGCAGTAGTCCATGTAAAATTGCGGGAAAAAAACCCAAAACCCTCCCCTCCCATGCACAGCTTCATTCTAGCAATGTCAGTGCCGCATCTAATAGCGCTCGCGTGGCACAACTACCAGCAGCCATCAACAAGCTACTTTGCTCATAATTCCTTCGGAAGTTCGATGTAAGCATGAATGCTGCACCCCATGTTACACAAGTGAAGGGAGATCCCGGCGCGGATATAGCAGGAACATCTTTTTTTTTTTTGTACCCCGGGGCTACACATTTAAGCTGGGTTTGTCCAAGTAGTGAACAGCCTGTGTTAACAATGTGAAAATTGTCCTGGCAGATAAAAGGATAAAGCCTATGCACTATTGCAACCAATCAATCATCGTTTTGTAAGGCTTGAAATACAGTAAATCTCAATTACTCCTTTGTGCACCATAGTGTACATAGAGGAATCTTTATTTCGGACACTTGCATGGTCATTTTCATTATTTTCCATCTGACACCCAGCAGACATGACAAACTTCTAACATGAGAAATGCTGAGCACACTCTGCTTAGAAGGGTTTCTTCACTACTTTGACAGCACCTTCTTAAATACTATATTCACATATGAAAAATAAGAATACACTATACTCCCCTCCTGTACCAGAGCTGTGGCAACACTGTCGGTGTAAGAGTCTCCCAAGGCTCTTGTGACATTATGTCACATAAGCGCTGCAGCCAATCAGCGGCCGCTAACTTGCTGCAGTGCTGTCACTTCCTTCGCATGCCTGAGGTTCCAAGGGAGTGTGAGCACAGCACCAATAAGGGCCGCTGACTGGCTGCAGGTCTCACAAGGCAGAGAAAGGACACGGGAGTTTCAACAGGCACAACAACCAGATTCAAAACAATAGGTCATTTTCAGCTTCTTTAGGAATAACCTCCTCGATGTTAGAAAAGCATCGATTTCTAAAACAAATACCTCTGAAACTATAAGACTAATTTTCCAATAACAGCTTTGAACGTTGGAGATACGTAGCGCATCACATACCTGTAGGATGCTGCCCAGCTGCTTATGAAAGAATTTCACAAATTCTTTGCTCTCATCATTCTGCTGGGTGAGAGTCAGGACCATTCGTCTGATAGCAGTCAGGAGATGAGGGGAGCACACTTCCTCCATATGTTCCTGCAAACACCCCAACAACGAGCTTCAGGAAATCGCACTAAGCAGGAGACCAGCCGACACAATATACCAAGTTAGAATAGAAAGTCTATTCTTACCTGTCCTCTCTCCAAGACCTCCTGCATGTGTGTCTTCAAAAATAAATGAGGCGGGTAGGGTAAAATAATTATTGAAAATGCCACCCCTATAGCACATCTTCATAGTCACATCTTGGCATGTTCCATACAAAACAAACTTCTATTAAGCTTTTAACACCAAGTTGCAAATAAGTCAACTTTTTTTATCTGCGTTAAAGGAGTTTTCCACTCCACAGATTCGGATGATGGGTAATCAAGAGGATCAGTAGGAGTCAGACACAAGCCCTCCCACCACTCAGTGGTCTTCAGCTCCGGGCGCTGCAGTGCTGAACGCCAACGCTCCATCTCACGGTTTAGATGCCCTCTTGGTACTGCAGATCCACTTGAATAGGAAATCTGCAATACCTGGCAGCGACAATTTAACAGTGATGGAGCATAGGAGTTTACACGCGGCGGCTGGCGGAGCTGAGAGTGGCTGATCGGTGTGGTTGCCATGTGTCAGACACCAACTTATCCAATAATGATATTAACTAAATCATAGAAGGATATAACACCCCTTTAACAAGAAAATGTCATGAGATCACCTTCTCCGACAAAAGGACTTGAGAAGATGTTGTAAGTGGCTGGTAAAAAAAAAAAATCACTACTGGGAAACTAAACAAGAATAGAGATATTTGTACCATAAACACATCACTGGACGTGTGCACCTCAGACGCTGCGCTGGGCACACAGTGTGTATGGAGTACTAGAGCCAATATATCTAATAAGGAGTCTGACATCAATGTTCAATATAGCACAATTGTCAAGTCATTTATATATAATCTATGTATCACTTTATTTTGGAAAGCCATGTGCTGTTGCCTTGAGGGAGAAGACACCCAGGGATGCAAGTCTCCCACTCTGGTGATGCAAGTCTCTCACCCCAGGGATGCAAGTGTCCCACCCCAGGGATGCAAGTCTCCCATCTCCCACACAGGGGATGCAAGTCTCCCATCTCCCACACAGGGGATGCAAGTCTCCCATCTCCCACCCCAGGGATGCAAGTCTCCCACCCCAGGGAAGCAAGTCTCCCACCCCAGGGAAGCAAGTCTCCAAACTCCCACCTCGGGGATGCAAGTGTCCCATCTCCCACCCAGGGGATGCAAGTCTCCCATCTCCCACCCAGGGATGCAAGTCTCCCATCTCCCACCCAGGGGATGCAAGTCTCCCATCTCCCACCCGAGGGATGCAAGTCTCCCATCTCCCACCCCAGGGATGCAAGTCTCCCACCCCAGGGAAGCAAGTCTCCCATCTCCCACCCCAGGGATGCAAGTGTCCCATCTCCCACCCAGGGGATGCAAATCTCCCATCTCTCACCCCAGGGATGCAAGTGTCCCATCTCCCACCCAGGGGATGCAAGTCTCCCATCTCCCACCCCAGGGATGCAAGTCTCCCATCTCCCACCCCGGGGATGCAAGTGTCCCATTCCCGCCCAGGGGATGCAAGTCTCCCATCTCCCGCCCCAGGGATGCAAGTCTCCCATCTCCCACCCCAGGAAAGCAAGTCTCCCATCTCCCACCCCAGGGATGCAAGTCTCCCATCTCCCACTCCAGGGATGCAAGTCTCCCATCTCCCACCCAGGGGATGCAATTGTCCCATCTCCCACCCAGGGGATGCAAGTCGCCCATCTCCCACCCCAGGGAAGCAAGTCTCCCATCTCCCACCCCAGGGAAGCAAGTGTCCCCCAGTCTCCCACCCCAGGGAAGCAAGTGTCCCATCTCCCACCCCAGGGATGCAAGTGTCCCATCTCCACCCCAGGGATGCAAGTGTCCCATCTCCGCACACCCCAGGGATGCAAGTTCCCATCTCACCACGCCCAGGGGATTCATCTCCTCTCCACCCCAGGGATGCAAGTCCCTCCCCAGGGATTCACTCCCACCCCAGGGAGCAGTCCCACCACCAGGTGAGTCTCCCACCCCAGGGATGCAAGTCTCCCATCTCCCACCCCAGGGATGCAAGTCTCCCATCTCCCACCCCAGGAAAGCAAGTCTCCCATCTCCCACCCCAGGAAAGCAAGTCTCCATCTCCCACCCCAGGGATGCAAGTCTCCATCTCCCACCCAGGGGATGCAAGTCTCACATCTCCCACCCAGGGGATGCAAGTGTCCCCATGCTCCCACCCAGGGATGCAAGTCTCCCATCTCCCACCCCAGGGATGCAAGTCTCTCACCCCAGGGATGCAAGTCTCCCCACCCCCCAGGGATGCAAGTCCTCCCACCCCAGGGAAGCAAGTCTCCCACCCAGGGGATGCAAGTGTCCCATCTCCCACCCAGGGGATGCAAGTCTCCCATCTCCCACCCAGGGGATGCAAGTCTCCCATCTCCCACCCCAGGGATGCAAGTGTCCCACCAGATGCAGTCCATCTCCACCGGGATGCAAGTCACCATCTCCCACCCAGGGATGCAAGTCTCCCATCTCCCACCCAGGGGATGCAAGTCTCCCATCTCCCACCCAGGGGATGCAAGTCTCCCATCTCCCACCCAGGGATGCAAGTCTCCCATCTCCCACCCAGGGGATGCAAGTCTCCCATCTCCCACCCAGGGGATGCAAGTCTCCCATCTCCCACCCAGGGGATGCAAGTCTCCCATCTCCCACCCAGGGATGCAAGTCTCCCATCTCCCACCCAGGGATGCAAGTCTCCCATCTCCCACACCAGGGAATGCAAGTCTCCCATCTCCCACACCAGGGATAGCAAGTCTCCCATCTCCCACCCCAGGGAAGCAAGTCTCCCACCCCAGGGATGCAAGTGTCCCATTCCCACCCCAGGGATGCAAGTCTCCCACCCAGGGATGCAAGTGTCCCATCTCCCACCCAGGGATGCAAGTCTCCCACCCCAGGGATGCAAGTCTCCCACCCCAGGGATGCAAGTGTCCCACCCCAGGGATGCAAGTGTCCCACCCCAGGGATGCAAGTGTCCCACCCCAGGGATGCAAGTCTACCACCCCAGGGATGCAAGTCTCCCATCTCCCACCCCAGGGATGCAAGTCTCCCATCTCCCACCCAGGGGATGCAAGTCTCCCATCTCCCATCCCAGGGATGCAAGTGTCCCACCCCAGGGATGCAAGTGTCCCATCTCCCACAACAGGGGATGCAAGTGTCCCATCTCCCACCCCAGGGATGCAAGTCTCCCATCTCCCACCCAGGGGATGCAAGTGTCCCATCTCCCGCCCAGGGATGCAAGTGTCCCATCTCCCACCCCAGGGATGCAAGTGTCCCATCTCCCACCCCGGGGATGCAAGTGTCCCATCTTCCACCCCGGGGATGCAAGTGTCCCATCTCCCACCCAGGAAGCAAGTCTCCCATCTCCCACCCCAGGAATGCAAGTCTCCCACCCCAGGGATGCAAGTGTCCATCTCCCACCCGGGGATGCAAGTGTCCCATCTTCCACCCCGGAATGCAAGTGTCCCATCTCCCACACAGGGATGCAAGTCTCTCACCCAGGGATGCAAGTCTCCCATCTACCACCCAGGGGATGCAAGTCTCCCATCTCCCACCCCAGGGATGCAAGTCTCCCACCCCAGGATGCAAGTCTCCCATCTCCCACCCCAGGGAAGCAAGTCTCCCATCTCCCACCCCGGGGATGCAAGTGTCCCATCTCCCACACAGGGGATGCAAGTCTCTCACCCTGGGGAAGCAAGTCTCCCATCTCTGTTGTGAATGGGTTTGAGATGAGTTCTGAACAGAGGCTCCCTCTGGTGGTTACAAGCGGTACTAGTGAGGATTGGGAATCAGGTGTTACTGATTGGTCTTATTTAAGGGAATCATTTTCCCATCAGGGTTGCCGCGTGATCAATTGTTCTGGTCTGAATCTTCTTTCAGTTTCCTTGTAGCCTGCTGTGTCGTGTCTGCATCTCCTGCTGTCAGATAAGACAATTTCTTATTTTGTGTTTTTGCTAATTTTTGCATTTGTCCTGCATTCTGTGGGGGCCTTCTGGGTCCCCTCCGGGGGCTTTTGCCCTCTCAGTTTAGTCCAGCCCCTGTGTTTTTGTACTTTTGCTTTTTGCAGTTTTTTCAGTGGCTGCTTTTTTTGTTACACCAGAGAACTAATTTAGGTGGTAGAGGTCGTGTGATCTCAGGTGATTTTGAAATTATGTATGTTGGTGTTTTTCAGGGTTTTCTGGGATTGCAGTAAGTACCCTTCCTGTCCTTTTCTATTTAGATAGTTTGGGCCCCAGCGTTTGCTCATACTATTTTCTTTCTGTTGTCAGTATTTCCTCTTGTCTAACCGCCATTACATGTTTGGGGGCTTTCTATTATCTTTGGGGTTTGCTCCGGGGCAGATAGCTTTCCTATTTCTATCTTTTAGTTGTAGTTAGTTTCTCAGGCTGTGACGAGGCGTCTAGGACCATCGTAGGAACGCTCCACGGCTGCCTCTAGTTGTGTGGTTAGTCAGGGTACTGCAATCTCATAGATTCCAACTGCTCTGGTGTATTTCCTTTTTTACCTGCACTCCTCAGCACCGTAAATAACACATCTCCCCACCCCCGGGATGCAAGTCTCCATCTCCCACCCCGGGATGCAAGTCTCCCA
>JARQOD010011933.1:0-21513 GCA_033576555.1 Oophaga sylvatica
GATGAAAGTTGAAAAAACTTTTTGGGGTTTGGGGAGTGGGAAAAAAGGGGAATTTTGGGGGGGCCCCACTAGCCCCTGAAAGACTTTTTCCGCGTAACTTTTTGTTTTTCCCCTTTCAGGGTATTGTTTTGACCCCCGGTAAATGGGAATGTGGGCTTCCAAAAAATTAAGGCAGGGGGGCCGAAAAAGAAGCACTGAATTTAAAAAAAGGGGGCTAAGGGAATTTAAAACCCTTTTGCTACAGCCCCAAAAACTTTGCATTCTATTGCCCATTGGTAAATTTTTTTATAAGAAGGTAGGGGGGAAAAGGGCGTGGTCAGACCCCCCAAAATTAAATTCTCCGCTATACCCGAAAACAGAGGGATCTTTTGGCTGGAAATTTTTTTTGGGAGGGGTACAAGGGTGGGTTTTTTGGTGATGGAGGAGTTTTGGCCCAAGTTTGACATTGATCTTTACACAGACCAGCGGCAGCCTTTTTTGAGCTCACTAGGACATGGTGCCGGAAAGAGGGCCCGGGAGAGGGGATCCGGGGGGGGTTGTAAAAAAACGGGGGGAAAAGTTTTCCCCCAGTAGTTTTTCCCCTTAGTTGCAATTTCCCCTTTTTGGGGGGGACAGACTGAAGAACGTAGGGTTCGTTTTATGTGTGACAACTGGGGTTGTAAGGGGAAATTTAAAAAAATTTTTTTTTCCGTTTTTTCCCCCTAAAAAAAGGGTTTTACGTCAGTTGGGGTTGGTTTCCCCAAAACCAAATAAATGCTTGTTTCACCGCATCACAGGGCCGGGGGTTGAATTTAACCCCAATTGCAATGCACTTTTTTTTTTCAGGGGATTGGTTCCGGGCACTTCCCCCGGAGGCAGAAAAAAAGGGGGGGTTTACCCGTCCCCCCCAACCCGGGAACGGTGGGGGGGGCCGAAAAACCCCACAAAACAGTCATCTTGGGGGGGTAAAATTGGGGGCAGCCTATCAAAAAGGCGGGGGTACTGTGGGAAAAGTTTTTTGGTTTTACGGGCCCCCCAAAGGGGGAAACCAGATGGGGGATTGAAAAGGGAAAAAACAACAGCCAAAACGAGGGGGAAACCCAAAAAAATAAATCAACTGTTAGCGGGTTAGCCTTTTTTTTAAAAAATTTAGGAAAATACTGACGGCAAAAAATTTTTTTTGGTTAACAGGCCTTGGGGGGTTTTTTTTAAGGGAAAAAAAAATTTAAAAACCAAAAAGGGGGCCGAGCCCTTCGGATTTTTGGGAAAAACTAGGTAAACAGTTACGCGGAGTTGCGGGACCCCCTTTTAAAAAAAAGGGTTTTTTTTTTTTCCCCTTCTCTTTTGCTTTTTTGGGGGGCCATGATTTTTGGGAAAAATTTTGGGGGCGCCTGGGAAAAAAAGGGGTTGGGGCATTCACCCAGGGTTTTAAGCCCAAAAGGGGGGGACTAAATTTTTTTTTTAAAGATCTAAACCAAACCAAATGGAAAGGAAAAAGGTAAAAAAACCCAAGGTCATGGTTTATGTGCCCCGGGCTTTGTTTTAAAAACTTGGGGCCGAGGGTAATCAAGGGGCCCTTTTTTATTTCGATAAAAAAGGATCCATCCTAACATATCAATTTGGTTTTCGAAAATTTTTGGGGGGGCCCTTTTTTTGGAAATCATTTTAAAAAGCCATTGTTTAAATTTGGGGGGGCCGCTAAGGGTAGCATAGGGGTTTGAGTGCGAGACCATAACATTTTTGGGGTCTGGTGGTCACAACCCCCCGGGGGCCACGGGGGCCCCTCAGTGACGGGCTCTTTTTTTTTAAAAAAAAAATTTTAAATTTCTTTGTCTTACGAAAACCCCCGGGGTGACAAGGGATTTGCGCTTTTTTTTACTTTACTGGGACGCTACAAGGGATAGAAGGACGGAGGGGAACTTTTGGGTTTAAAAAGGGGACATAGCGTAGTGAAATGGGGGGGGTTTTTAGAGTAAAACCCTGGGGGGAAAAATCAGTGAGTTCGGGGAGCATTTTTAAACCCCTAACCCCTGCCCAAATTTGGGTTTTTCATGTAGGAGGTAATGATTTGGGGACGCCCGGGGGATTGGGGGTTCGGGGGTCTTGCGGCCAGAAGTAAGGTTGGGAGGGGGGGGAAAAAGCCCCGAAAATTTTTAACCCCCAACCCCCCCCCCCCCTTTTAAACTTTGGGGGTTTATTTAGTTTTAAAATCAATAAATTGGCTTTCTGTTCCTTTTTACCCCCCAAAAACTTTTTTTTGCTGGTTTTTTTTAAAGAGGGGTGAAAAGGGTAAGGGGGAAAGGGTTTTTCCCCGGGGAAACGATCTTACCAATAAATGCCTTGTTTAAAGTATCGGCACCGGAACTTTTAAAACCCTTTTTCCCCAAGCTTCAAAAAATGTCCCAAAAAAGAAAAAAGTTGTGAAGAATCAAAAAAAATGGGACACAATTTGGGAAAAAGAACGGAATCATTGGTTTTTTTAAAAATTTTTTTGGAAAAAAAAAAAACAAAAAAAAGGGGCGTGAAAAATTTTTTTTTAGCCCCCTTTAAATTTCCCTGCAGAAAAAATCCCCCAGAAATTCATTGGGGGGTCTCGAAAGATCCAATTTTTTCCTAAATGCCCAATAATAAAAAAAAACCCCCCGTTTTTAAAAAAAGTCCCCCGAAAAATCATATTTGTGATATCCCCCAGGTTTTTTTTTGAAGAAGGAGCACAAAAAGCCCAAAAAACACAACAGGCGGGGCCTATATGTTTTGGAGAATTTAAAGCTGGTTTTTTTAAAATGAAAATTTCTAAAGTTTAAAAAAACCCCAAAAGGGCACTGTGCAAGGATCATATTGCAAGGGGAAGGGGAAAATCATCCCCCTTTAAATAAACCCCAAAACCCGACTCCTTTCATCTAAAAAAAGGGGGAAAAAACTGATCAAGAAACACCCAAAAGGGGCCCCGACCCCCTCCCGGTTACCTACAGAGATCTCCTGAGGGGACGTCTGTCCATAGGAAAACAAAAAGTCCTACCTGCAAAAAATCGGCCTTTAGGGAAAGGGGGAAAAAAAAAGCCATTTTTCAGAGATATCCATAAAAAAATTTTTTAAAGTTTGCAACAACCACCTGGAGCAAAAAACATTTTGGAAAAAAGGTCTCTGGGTAAGGAAAACCAAAAATCTAATTTTTTGGGGAACCCAAGCCAAACGATATGTTTGGCGAAAAAGGCAACATAGTTCATCCCCCCCAAAAAACACCACCCCACTGAAAACAGGGGGGGGCAGCAAAAAGGTTTTGGAAAACCCTTTTTTTCAGCGGGAAAGGGGAAAAATTGGTTAAAATTTTGGGAAGATGGAGGGGGCCAAAAACAGGACCATTTTTGAAAAAAAACCTTTGGAGTATGCAAAAGCCTTTGAGATGGGATGGAAAATTTGTTTTTCAACAAAACCAAAACCCCCAAAAAAAGCAAAATTCAAATGGAAGGGCCAAATAAAGTACCCAAAGGGGCAAAAAGGCCCCAAGTCAAAGCCAAAACCAAACCAAAGAGAATCTGTGGAAAGAAAAAAAATCTGTTTACGAAGATCCCCCATCCAACCTCACTGAGCTCAGCTGTTCCCCAAAGGGGAAAAATGGAAAAAATTTTTATTCTCGATGTAAAAAAAAAATACGAAAAAACCCAACCACTTGCAGCTGAATAGAAAAAAAAGGGGGGACAAAGTAAAAATTAAAAGGGGGCCCCAATAATTTTGGGCATGCCCCATTTTCAGCTTTTTTATTCCAAAAATTTTTTAAAAAAAAACCAAAAAAACTTTGTTTAACTTCACTTTTTTCCCATTTGGGTTTATTTTTTCCCCAAAAAATTTATTTTAAAACTTTATGTTTGAAGCATAAAATTGGGGAAAAAGGGGTTAAAAAATTGCATGGGCCGAATACATTCGCAAGGACGTACATAAAGGCCAAAAGTTTTGAGAATGACACAAATTTAATTTTTACAAAGTCACTCTTTCATTTTTTTTAATCTTTTTGCATTACTCAAAAAGTTAAAAAAGAGTGATCACTTAACAGAAAATAACTTCCCAAAGTAAAAATTTTTTGGGTAAAAATAAAAAAATTTTTTTCCCCCCCAAAAAACATTTCAAAAATCTTGCCCCCCCTCCCTTTAAAAAGGGGCCCGTAACCTCTTCCCAGTGAGCCCCTTAAACCAAAGGGGGGGGGGTTTTTTTGGGCATGGCGGAGATAAAACGCCCATGATTAAGAAGAATACACCACGGAATTTTTTAAAAAAGGGGGGGGTGTTTGGCATCATTGTTTTTTTTCTGTTAACCATGGTTTTCTAAAGAAACACCATCATTCTTTTCAAGCACAAAAATGGCCTAACGGGGGGAAAAGGGGATCGAGCTAAAAAAATTTCACCTCATCAACAATCTATCGCTCATAAAAAACTTCAAGGAGAAAATTTCCCCTTGTTGCCAAAAAGGTTCGGGGCCCCCCAAAAAAGAACGCGGCCGGGAACCCCTTTTAAAATTTGTTTCAGCTGGGGGAATGGGGGAAACCACTTTGGCAGAGCTTCCCTGGGGGAAAGGCAGAAACCCGGTTGATGCACTGCTTTCCGTGGGGGGAGACCCCTTTGGAAAGGCCTGGCCCAAAAGGGGGGGCCAGCAAAGAAGCCCTTCCTCCAAAAAAACACATGGACAGACTGATATTGGGGAAAAGGTACAGGCGGGACTGCTGAGGAGGGGGAAAGTTATTTTCTCTAAACCCCCCCCTTTTCGTTTTTTTGGGGGACATCGGGAAAAACGCCTAAGGGGGAGAAAAAGGGGGCCCTCCCCATCAGTCTTGTCTCATGCCAACTTTTAGCTCCTGAAATTTTTCATGGGGGGGTTTTTTCTTCCCCCCCCAAAAGGGGAAGGCTCTCCCATTTTTCCCCCTTTTAAACACAGCCTTTAAAAAAGAATATCCAAAAAAGTCCCCCAAGAGCAACTTCTCCCAACCCTCCAAGCTTTGGGGGCGATCAACAATCCCTTTTTCCCCGCTGTGGAGCACCTTCCCAAAAAAAAAAAAGGGGTGATAACAAAAAAAATTGGTTTTTTCAGGGAACAAAACAGTTTTTGGGCCATGGCCTGGAAAACCCCCGATCTTTTAAACCCTTGAGAATTGTGGTCAAACATCAAAAACGGGTGGACAAACAAAAACCCAAAAATTCTGACAAAAGAAACCCTTGATTGCAAAAAAGGACTGTATCAGTCCCGGATTTTTCCAAAATTGATTTAGAGCATGCCAGGAGAATTTCAAGGTCCCGAAGAAGAAGGGTCAACACTGGGAAATATTGATTGCTGCAATTTTAAAAAATTCTAACTGCAATATAATTTTTTTTTACTCAAAATTGACATATGTTTTTTTTTCACGACAGAAAAAATAAAAATTGCAAAACACAAAAACCAGGGGCACGATCAGTAAAAATAATATTTGTGCCCCCAAACTTTTGGGGGAAAACTGTATATACCACCAGCCTTCCCCAAGTACGGAATTTAGACGTAAAAAATTAAAATTTTTTACAATTTACATGAAAAGGGGAGCCCCAGACTGCTGAAGCCTTGACCCCTACGGGCCCAAAATCCCCGAGAAACACCGGGGTTTCCCAAAGACCAAAAAAACAACGAGGCAGCGGAAAAAAAAGGGGGAAAAGGGCGCGTGGTATGAAAACTTGCTTTGCACTAACTCGAAAAAAATGGGGGTTTTTCCTCTGCAATGAAAAATATTTTTTTTTGATTGAAAAAAAACCCCCGAGAATTATTTTTACATAAGAGAATATACCCCAGCTAAAAAAGAACCCATAATTTCCAGAAGCCACCACTAAATTCCCCCCCCAACCCACCAAGGGCCCAAAAATGTATTTTTTAAAAATATCTGCTTATCTTAATACAGTGAATTTTTTTCTTCACAACGCCCTTGACCCCATATTTTTTGCACATGTACAATTTTTCCCCCCCAGCAAAATTTTAAATCAGGAAAAAACACTTCAGCCCTACAACCACTACGCCAAAAGAAAAACCACACCAATTTTTTACCCCGATCACCCGCTTAAATTTGGGCCGTTAGAAAACCCGCAGCTCGTGTACCAACGCACTGGGCCCTGTGTCAAAATTTTTCAGAAAGAATACCTCTTTTCCCAAACGCCCTTTGCCACAACCACCTTGTAATGACAAAAAACGATACCCCCAAGTGAAAAACGCCGCCCGAAAACCCCAAAAAAATAGCAAAGCTACTTCAGACCCCGCAGCAACACGTCCAGCGCCATGAACACAGCCCAAAAAGACCGTGGGGGTTTTTCCCCTGAGAGCTCGCTGGGGGGAAGGACCCCGATAAAACCCCTTTTTATATGGCGGGGGCATACTGACAACTGTCACCCCCATCTATAACTATGTCAAAATTTCCCCCCCGGGGTTTGTGTCAGATGCCCCTAATTACCCAGCAATTTAAAAGGCCTGTTCAAAATTTTTAATTTTTGGAAGAGGAAAAAAAGTGTTATTTCCTAATTAAAAGGGGGGAAAAAAAACCACATTCTGCCCCCGTGTCCCGTTAAATGCTAACTAAAGGGGGTTTTCGGTTGGGGCCCTGCCCGTGAAAGGGGTTCGCATCTGGGGCCCCCACGGGCCGGCCCCCCTGAGGGGGCGGAGGGGGCCCCCGAAGCGGGGGTTTTTAAAAAACACTAAAAAACCGTATTACGAACAAAATCTGGAACCCCAAAATACTGTTTTTTTTTTTTACTTTTGAAAGTTTTAAAAAAACATGTAATAAGGGCCAGCTTACCACTCGCAACCTACGGTGGACACAGAGATCCCCCCTTTGGGGCCCAACCATTATGATTAAAAAATGAGGTAAGCCTGCATAAACGCAAAAAACCGCATACCCCCTATAATAGGTAGTTTTAAACCCTCAAAAACCTTTGGTCAACGTAGACGGACATGGTGAAGGGTCGGGGGGGTTGTCCTGAATACCACGACCCCCCAGGTTCCCCACACATTACCAACTTGACAAAGCCAAGATGCCTCTAAAGTGCAGTCAACAGCTACAAAAATTCCCAACCCTGAGATCGGTGTCGGATGATGGGGGGCCCCGATCAACAGATTTTAAAATTTTTCCTCATCTTTAGAGGGACAACCGCAATGTCAGCGGCGCATACCCCCCTTTTTTTGTTTTTAAAATTTGGAGCTGTCGACATTTGTCGAGGTGTGAACATTTTTACGACTATTCGTCATTACTGGTAAATAGGAATTGAACCTGTGATTTGTCATTTTAAGGTTGAAGGTGGGGGATGCTTTAGACCCCATTTTAAAACAAAGCAGCCCCCGGGAAATTTTTTAAATTCTAAATCTTTTTTTAAAGCTTTTTTCCCCCGATTAAAAGTAATGCTGAATGTTTGGGGAACAACCCTAAAATCTCATCCCCCAAAAATTAAAAACCGCCGTGGCAGCGGAAAACGCTTAAATTATCGAGCAGCCAAATTTTTAAAAAACGATCATGGCGAAATTTTTTAACAATTAATAAAAATTTGGTTTTTTGGCCCGTAGTGGGGCGCCCGAAAACGACGGGGAGGGCGGGATGTGGTTTTACGAACCGCTCATAAAACCCCCGGCGCTGGGCACCCTGAGCTCGATTGGGAGTTTTAGTAAAATTCCCCCGTTTTAAAAAAATTTTTGGGGGTCACCTTTTAAATACTGTACACGCGGGTATTGGCCATTTTGGCCACAATGCGCTACGGGAAAACCCTATTCATATTGTTACATAAAAACCACTACTAGGTCAAAAATATAAAGGTTTTTTGGAAGGATTTTTTTTGTGGCGCGCCTTTCAGTAACTCGAGGAACAACCGTCACGCTGTTAGCAATATAAAAAGGGGGATGCAAATCATACAAAAGGAACTACAAAAAACCCTGCATAATTTTTGAACATAAATTCCTGACAAAACCCCAGGGGAAAAAGGAACCCGTTTACGCTGTCTCCGCTAGAGGGTGCCCGGGGGTCTAAGTGACCCAAAATGGGGCCTAAAAAAACCCTTACCTGAGGTATTTAAAGGTACAGGGCCCCGGGGGCCCCCACGTAAACCTTCCCTATCAAACCCCCCCAACTGTATTCTTCCCCAAAAAGGCCCTGAATACCCCCGGGGGAAAAGAACGGTAAGGTTAATGAACAAAAGCAAACAACAAAGACAAAAAAAAATAAAAAAGTCAAAAATCAACACTCACAACAGTAGGGAAAACCCAAGGTTCAAAAAAACTATAAGCTGTAAGATAAAAACAACAAAAGGGGCCTTAGCTTAATATTCTCAGAACCGATCCATCTGCAAACTATGAACTTTCACCCGCCAACACCCAGACTGGCGAAACAAAGGAAAAAAATTAAAACAAATCAAAAGCAGCCGGGGGAGGTCCCTCCTTAAAAGGCTGGAAAAATTAACTTCTCTTCCAAAAAACAAAGAAAAGCAGCTCAGCTGTGAGAAGTCAGAATTCAATCGCGACGTTTCATGGGGATGCCCCTGACACAACCCTTCAGAATTTTTTTTGTAAAGCTTTTAAAAAAAGGGGGTTTTGGGGAGAGCATGATGTACAGCGAACCCCCGGTTGTCCCATCTGTGAGTTCGCCTATGAAGTTTCGTTTATCACAATTAGCTTTGGATAATCCACCATTTTGCATGCTTAAAACATTTTGTGATGGTGCCACGTTTGTGTTAAAATAGTGAGACTGAACATCAATGTGGTGGTTTGCGCTGCCATGTATGTCGCAGGCATGTAAAAAATTTGATGCCCATCCTGTTACAGCGACGTTGTGCAGAGGACGAGACAGATTGTTATATCTTTTACGATTTTGAATGTATCGAGACCGCACACATCAAAAAATTTTCATTTATGCTACAACACCGTTATCAATCTTGGAAGTTTGAAGGTGATACCTGTATCAAGTATGTTTTGTTCATTACCAGCGGGAAATTTCAGGTATACATTATAGCAACAAGCGGGACGCTACATTCTTACTTTATTGTTAAAACGATTTTTAAAAAACTACAGGGTAATTGTAACCCAAGGTGGCCGCTCTTGTGTGTGATGCTGCCCCATTTGTCTAAGGTTCATAGACCACTAAATTATCCCCAGAAGCTCAGTAAATTACGCAGGCCATGGGATTTACAGGCGCCAAAAAGCCATTTTCCACACTTTTTAAAACCCGGGAAAAACCAAAACTACTAGGCCCCATACCTGATGTTAAATATTACAGGTTAGAGAAACATTGTTGGTGGTGAGAAGGTAGAGTTTCCGGCGTGGCGGGAGAATCAGAAAACACTTTTGACTTCAAGACTGAGCTAAAAATCTTATTGAAAAGCAGGTTTGAATTTTGAGACGCTCCTCGGATCTATAAGAGCGCATTATGGAAATACTCAGAAAAATTTAAAAAATACGTAAGGTTAAAAAGGGAAATTGTGGAAGCAGTTTATTAACCCTTTTCAGCTCCTCACCTTGGCCTCGGTATTATGACAATTACCGTTTAAAAATTAATGCTAAAAAAAGATCCCCATTTTACCGGTGATAATTATCAGAAGAAAAAAAAAAGCCAACTCTCCCCCCTAACAGTGGCTCAGTATGTAGCCCTCACCGAGAACTTGATATTCAACATGCCTTAGAGGGGTAAAAAAAGATCGGACAATATTTTTCTAGATGGTTGCTTATGTTAGGGGGCCAACACAGCCTTGAATTTCAGTGTTGTTTTTTCCACGACTGTCCGACTCTTAATGAAAATATGAAAATCAAATAAGGTCACAAACACCCCTACGGAAATTTTACATTATACCTTTTTAGCAAAAAAGGGGCTACACAGAGCTGCGGGAACACCATAAGATGGTGTGTAGCACGAGGGGCGAAATAAATTGAAAATGATTCAAACCTTCAAACATACCCCGTCAAATGAATTCCCATTCCCTTAGACCCCCCGCGAGGGCCTTTATGAGTGGCAAACCAATGCCAATTAACTCTATCCCCAGCTTGAAGTGTGAGACTTTACAGTACTAATTTCACCAGTCTGTAAACAAAACAAAAACATACCTAGTAGGGCACCCCAACATCGTCTACACAATTTGGTTCATTAAAAAAAATACTTTGGCTTGCTAAAGACAAGGCTACCCTGAGAGATTTATTTTTTCCTGTTCCGGGAAAACCCAATAAATTAATGTTCCCCTTAGCTAACATGCGCTGTAAATTCACAGGCAGGAATGAACACACATTGACTAAGAACGCTCCCTGACAATACCTGGTGCACTATAGAGCTCGAGATGGCAATAGATAAAGGGTACCCGGATCGCCCCTTTTATGAAATATGGCATTTTCCCCAACACCACCGATATCTATTTGCCCTCTACATTAAATTAAAACTTAGGGATAAGCAGGAGGCCTCAGTTATCCTAGCTGGTGCACTGATTGCCAAGAAAAGGCACTATATTGATTTTCTTGAAAAAGAGGGTGTACAGTTACGTCCTAAATATGCTGTTAACCCTCTAAAAGACAATCCCAAGCTTTCAATTCTTTATGGGGAAAGTTTGCTCAGCGATCTAATCTAACATGCACCGCTTTGTTATTGACCCGGTTGAGCTTTTTAGGGATTTGTTCCTACCCTAAATGACATTTCAAGATGAAGAAACCACAACCATTAGCTGGGAAAAATGCGGATGGACACACATCAACAAAAACACAAACATTTATAGCCGCTTTTCCACCGCGTAGCACGGCAAAAGCTCTATTTCTGCTGGACGGCTGCAGGAGAGGTGCCTTTACACGACAAAGATTCGGTTTTTTTGTGCACAGGGAAGGTGGTGGCAGCCGCCTCTAGGCGATTACCTGGGGGGTTGCGGTGAATACCAATGGCACCACACCACAATTTGTAGCTAAAATTTTTGGCCCCGCAGAACAAACTCCCGCCTTTTTGTGTGTGGCATGCTTTGCATGTATATTTTTCTCCTTAGTGCTCGGGGGTTTCCAGGCTATTATTTATCCAGATGCACAGGGATGGGGGGGTTCATTTTTTATACGGCTGGATATCATCAGATAGACAAGCTGATTTCACACTAAGGCATGTCTATATTTACATCTTCGGGCATGATTATGTGCTATATTTGCTGGTGGAATATATTTGAATGTTATTTTCATATGCGTATATTATCCCGATTTTGTACATGACAGGGTTCTTGGACATGTGTCCCTTTGATTTTATTCTGTTTTTTTTGTGATTTTGATGTGCTTTGCTAAATAAATTTGTTACCTTTTTTTACAAATTCATTGTTGGTCATGTGCGTTCAAGTACCGGCAGTCTTTTCTTTTTCTTGGTCAATTATTTATTTCTGCCGATTCGCACCTCCCTTATCAAGAAAATTGGATTTTGCGCCCAAATCCCCCGTTCTTTGTGCAGAAACAAATCAAAAACGGGGGAAATTGTCTTAAAAGTGAAGGTAATAACAATAAATGTCGGTAACCACAATCTGTTAATTTTTATAGTCTGAAAGACTATTCAGGACTAACCCGGTAATTCGACACAGAAAATCAGAAGGTATCGTCGACAGCAACGGGGCATTGGGAGAAATAAAAATTTGGATTATTGAATCTCGTCCGCTACAAAAAACGCTAAAGTTAGTTTACACAGAGTGGCGACATTAACAATTCACCACCCGCCGTTTGGCTATTAGCAGAGTATTGTGATGGATACGCGTCACGCTCTACAACACTCGTCTCATGCATTTTAGCGGGCCCGTCTAATTTCGGGAAGAGTTTTTTGTAAAAACAATTGCTATATAATTTGAAGCAAATTTTTCACACAAACAAATAATAATTTTTGGTTTTATTCATGCTGGAAGAAACTTATGATGAAATCTTTTCAAAACACCAGATTTGTGGAGGGTCTGCCGAATACTTCAAAGATGACGAATTATTCCCCCCCGGGACAAGGAATTTGGCGGTTTTTGATGATTTCATGGGAGTGCAATTGTGAGAAAAAAAGCATTTACCAAGTATTGCACCACAGAAAATCCGTTTTTTCCCTACCGATACAAAACAAGTTAGGTCCAATATATTTGGACAGAGACAACTTTATCAAATTTTGGTTCTAACTTTACCACAATGAATTGTAAACAAAACAACAGATGCAGTTGAAGTTCAGACTTTTTGCTTTCATTGAGGGATCCACTTTAAAAAATTGGATGAAGGGTTTAGTTTTTCAGCCCTTAACATGTGCCACCCTTTTTTTTAAAATTACAAATCACCACCAGAGGCTATAGCATTAAAACAGCGGCATTAAGTTGCCTTATTCTGGTCGCTGTTTTACTAGGGGGGTCAGGAATAAGTAATCCCGTTCCCCCCCGCCGGAAACAATTCCCACTGGTAACATCAGTACATGGAGGTGACACCCTGCTGCATCCCCCCTGATGGTTTTGGAGCCAATTGTCCCTTAAATAACGCTTACTTAAATATATAAACAAACGTCCAAACAAACTTTTGCTAAATCAAAAGGGCACATACTATATAAACATGCGCTAGATATATATAACATAGAAATTACCTGACAGAATGCCAGGGCCCAAAACGGAATCCTTTTATACGCTGTCCCCGGGCTAGGGTGACCGGGGTCTAAGCTGACCCTAAACTGGGGCCAACTAATCCCTCAACCTGGGGTTTCTGTTAAAGGTACAGAGTCCAGGCCACCAGCGTAAACCCTGTCCCTACAATCCCGCCAACTTATTCAGTCCTAAGAAGGACCCCTGAATCCCCACCAAAGGGAATGAACAGGTAACTTAATGAACAGAAAGACAAACAACAAAGACAAGAAATAAAGTAAATAAGTCTTACATAAAAAAACTCACACACAGTAGGAACACCTAAGGTCTCAGAGAAAAACATAAGCTGTAAAAAGTAAAAACAACTAAGAGCTCTTAGCTTAAATATTCTCAGAACCGATCCAGTCTGCTAAACTCATGAAGCTTTCACCGCGTCCAACACCCAGACGGCAAAACATAAAGGAAACTAATTAGAACAAATCAAAAGCAGCCGGCGAGGCTGCACCTACCTTACAAAGACTGGGAAAAATTACTCTCTCATTACCAAAAACAAAGAAACACAGCTCAGCTGTGAAAAATCAGAATTGCAATCGCACGATCTTCATGGCGATGCCCCCATGACATACCCCCCCCTTCACGAGGGGGCCCCGGACCCCATGACAGGTCTGTCCGGGTGATTGTGTGAAAGGTCCGAATCAAAACGATCTGCGTTAACTCAGACGCAGGGGCCCCACGTCCCCTCCCAGGACCAACCCCCTCCCCCTGAACAAGTACTGAAAGGGGACGGCACTGGACGTGAGTAATGATTTTCGACCCTGAATTTCCAAATTATCATTGACCACCACTGAAGGAGGGAGAGGTGACGGTATGACTGGTGCCACATACTTTTTAAGTAATGACTTGTGAAACACATTATGATTTTTAAACGTAGGAGGGGTCCCGACGAAATGCCACAGGATTAATTTTTGGAACTGATCCTTTATGGCCCGAAAATCTGGACCCAACCTCCAAGGGAAATTTACTTTTTTAAATTCCTGGTAGAAAAAACAGACGTTCCCCTTTCCAAAACTGCCAAAATTCCCCCTATAGCCTCCGGAACGGTTCCCCGAAAACCTTTTATCTTAAGCGTCGGAAAAATCAGTCCCCGGAAAACCCCGGGGGGGGCCCCCTCCCCCAAATCCCCCCCAAAACCCGAGCAAACACCCCACACTACAACCCCTCCTGGGAAAGGAAAACCCCTAACCTTCCCCCCTTAAAGCAGATAAGGCCCCCAGGGAACAACTTTTTGAGCAGTATTCCGATGAGGGGAACCTTTTTTACACCCCCCTCCCCGAGAAAAACTCCCCCCAAACCTCCAGAAAAAGGGGGCAAACCTAGGCCACAACCGCACCATGACCGGCCAGTTATTCTTGCAAAATTTTCCCCCCCGGTTTTTTTTCTGGATTGCCAATCACACTGGGTTTTTGTTTGCCAACCAAGGAATCCCCCCAAATGGGGTGGAAAAACCCCCCAACACATAACAAGACAATTCTTTTATGTAGCCCCTACCGAAGTTAGTTTTGAACGTGTACCAATACCTTTTCCAAGAGGCTAAAATCAAAAGGGTTGGGGGCCGGGGTTTGGCCAATACCTCTTTTCATACCTGCACCCGGGGGAAACCCAGCGTCCACCAAATTTGCCCCGGCCCCCTTCAAAAAAACAAAACCCTCTTCAGTACCAATCACCACCCCGCGGCACGAAAAACTGAGAGGGTTTGGGGGCAAAAACACATCCCGGTTAACCCTTGGTCAAAGAGCCGAGGGGCACCCCCCAAAAAATGCCCCCCTCTCCCGAAAAAAAAACCCTTTAGTCTTGGGCGCACCGCCGATTCCCCCTAAAAATTTTTCCCCCCAATGCAGGGTTCCCCAGAAAAGACCGGGGGGCCTCATATAGGGGGTTTGTAGTAGGGGGAGCATCATGGGGGGCGGGGTTTTTCCCGCGTTTCTTCCCCCCAAGGTCTTCAATGCGAATACGGGGCCAAGAGCCCCATGATGGGGAAAAATACTGACCAACACAAATTAATTTGCAAAAACCCTTGAAAAAACTGGCCCTAAAAGCGGGTCTTTTCCCCTGAGTATTTTTGCCCATCACGGAACTCAGAAAAATATTCCCCGGGGGTTTTTTCCCCTTTGGGGGGTTTTTTTAATAACCTTTTCAGAAAAGGGGAGCCCTCGACCCGGGTCATCATATACCAACCCGGGGGAAGAAAAAAAATTTTGATCCCTGACTGGGATCTGGGGGCCTGGGAATAGAGAACCCCAAGTTTTGGGGGGCCCCTTTTTAAGAGCGAGATAAAAATTTCCCCACCCTTTTCTTTCCTCCCATGCCGGGGGGCCCCCCAAAGTACAATTTACAGCCCCCCGAAAGAAAAAAAAATTTTTCCCCCCCCCCATAAAAACCGTCCGGGAGAAAAAAACCCTTTGGTTAGACGGGGGTTTCCCCCCGGGGGGAAAAAAACCGGGGCCTTAATGCTGAAATTCCATGGACAACCCTGCAACTCCCCGGGCCCCGGCTACTGGATCCATGACAGCTGGGGAGAATTTTTTGTTTCCCCTTGAAAATGTCACGCTGTATAGCAGATATATATTTTTGAGTCAGTAATCATATCAAAAGGCAACTACTAAAAATTTAACAGCGCATAAAATATGTTTAACATAGAATTACCTGACGAATGCCGGGGAAAAAAAACGGAATCCGTTAACCTTCTCCGGGCTAGGGGGTGGGGGGGTCTAAGCTGACCCAAACGGGGGCCAAAACAAAACCCCTACCGGGGGTACTGAAAAGGGGTACAGAGTCCAGGCCCCCAGCGTAAACCCTGTCCCCTACAACCCCCCCCAAAACTTTTTTCTAGTCCAAAAAGGGGACCAAATACCCCCAAAGGAATGAACAGTAAGGGTTAATAAACGAAAGACAAAAACAAAGCAAGAAAAAAAAAAAAATAAAGTCTCAACAACCCCACACACAGTGGGAAAAAACCAAAGGTCTAAAAAAAAAACATAAGCGAAAGAGAAAAAAAAAACAAAGGGAAAGCTCTTAGTTTAAAAATATTCTAAAACCCCTCCCCTCTAAACTACATGAATGTTTTCCCAAACCCCGGCGCCCAAAACCCAGACGGCAAAAACCCAAAAAAGGGAAAATTTTTAAACAAATCAAAAGCACCGGGGAGGCTGCCCCTTTCCCTTAAAAAAAAAAGGGGGAAAGGAAAAAAAACTCCATTACCAAAAAAAAAAGAAACCCGCAGCTACTGTGAGAAGAAATGTGAAAACGCGACGATCTTTTGGCGATCCCCCCCCCATGACAGTAAAACCCCCCCCTTTTTACGAGGGGCCCCCGACCCTAAAGCCCGGGGGCCCCTGCCCGGGGGGAGTTGTTGAAAGGCCCCAAAAAACGATCTGCGTTAAAACAGACCAGGGACCCAGTCCCTCCTCAGGACCATCCCCCTCCACTGAAAAAAAAACTAAAGGGGAATCGGCCCGAGACTGAGTCAATGATTTTCGACCCTTTTTTTCCCCCTTTTTATCATTGACCCCCCTGAAGGGGGAGAGGTGACGGTATGAGGGGCCCCACAAATTTTTGTAATGATTTTAAACACATTTGATTTTTAAACGTAGGAGGGGGTCCCCAAAAAAAGCCACAGGATAATTATGGAACTGGGTCCTGAAAAGGCCCGATGAATCTGGGCCCAACCCCCCAAAAGGAAACTTTAAATTTTATTTCCAAACAACCAACCAGATCGTTCCCCCTTCCCAAACTAGACCAAAAATCTCCCCTATCAGCCACCCTTTGTAAACGGGTTTTCCCCCTAACCTTCAGTTTTAAACGAAAAGGGAAATAAAATCCCCCGGAAACCCCCAGGGCCCCCTGACCCCCCCCAAAACCCTCCCCTCAAGCTCAAGCATCAGCTGACACTACAACCCCCTCCGAGGAATAGGAACCGGGTCATCTCTTCCCGGCCCTTTGGGGGAAAATACAATAAGCATCAGGAAGAACTTTTTGAGCATTTATTTTTCGCAAAGAAAAAGGAACTCTTTAAACCCCCCCTTGAGAACTTTTCCCCAAAAATCCCCCAGAAAAGGAGAAAAACCCCAGGCCAACCCCCCGAAAACCCTGCTCTCAGTTATTTGAAAAAATTTCCCCCACTGGTTTTTCTTTCTGATTCCCCAAACAATAATGGTTTGTTTACCCCAAACCCAAAGGGAAATCCCCCAAAAAAAAAGGAGTGGGGGCCCCCCCAAACAAACAAGACAATTGTCTTTTTGAAAATTTCCCCTAAATCGAAGATCTATTTATAAACTTTACCAAAACTCCCCTTTACCAAGAGGCAGAATCAATAGAGAGAAAAAGGGGCCGGGTTTTGGCCAATACACTCATTTTATACCGCCCCTGGAAAAACCCAGCGTCCACCAAATTACCCCGGACCCACTATCCAAAAAAAAAAGAAATCCCTCCCGCAAGTACCAATCCCCCACCCCCCAGGCACGAGGGAAAAGAAAAGGGATTTGGGGAAAAGAAATCACACCCCAGTTTTAAACCCCTTTTGGGTCAAAGAGGTCCGAATGGACACCCCCCCCCCCAAAAAAAGTCCCCCCTCTCCCGCAAAAGAAACCCCTTTTAAACCCTTGGGGCGCCCCGCCGTTCCCTTCAAAATATGCCCCCCACGCATGGGTTCCTAAAACAGCCGGGGGGGAACCCCCATAAAAGGGGTTTTTTTAGTTTGGGGGAAACCCAAAATGGGGGCGGAGTTACCCCCCCTTTTTCCCCCCCCCCCAAGCGTCTAAAAGCAATAGCGGGGGCCCCTCAGCCCCCCGTGAGGGGGGAAAATCAATGACCAAAAACACTTTTAATTTGCAGAAAAACCCCTTTACAAAACGGGGTCCAAAAAGCGGCTTTTTAATGAGTATCTTTTGCCCATCTACGGAACTCAGAAGAATATTCCTTTTCCCAAAAAAGTTTTTCCCTTTCCGTATTTTACGTCCCCTTTTTTTTAGAAAGGGGGGACTCATCCCGATATCTATACCAACCCAGGGCAGAAAAAAAACGATCCACGACTGGGGTCTGGGGGGGGGGGGAAAAGAGAACGCCCAAAATTGAGGGTCCCCTTTTAAGAGGGAAAACAATTCCCACCCTTGCTCTTCACTCCCCGAAAGACCGGGGGCCCCAGCCGAAATACAATTACATGCCCCCCAAAATTTTAAAAAATTTGTCCCCCCACCAGTAAAACCCGCCCCGGGGAGAGAAACCCTTTTGGTTCAGATCGGGTTTTTCCCCGGGGGGAAAAAAAAAACCCCGGGTTAATTCTGAAAAATTTCCCCGGACAACCCCGCAAAACCCGGGGCCCCTGGGCACGGGATCCATGACAGTTTGGGGGGAATCTTTTTTTTGGGGCCGGGGGAAAATGTCCCTGTATAGCAAAAATTATATTGTGTTTAGTAATCTATATAAAAGGGGGAAAAATACTATAAACATGCGAAAAAAAAAAAAAAAAAAGGAATTTTTTGACAGAATGTCCGTGGGTAAAAACGAATCCTTAAAACCCTTCCCCCGGGTAGAGGGTGCCCCGGGTTTAACGCCCCCAAAATGGGGTCCAACTAATCCCCCCCCCGGGGTATTTTTTTAAAGGGGACAGAGGTCCAGGCCACCACGAAACCCTGTCTCCAAACATCCCCAACTGAATTTTTACCCCCAAGAAGGACCCTGAAAACCCCCAAAAGGGGGAATGAACAGGAAAAAGGTTTTAAAAAAAAAGAAAGACAAAAAAAAAAGAAAAAGAAAAAAAGTAAATAAAGTCTTACATACAACACTAAACACACATGGGAAAAACCCCAAAGGGCCTCAGAGAAAAATAAAAAAGTAAGGTAAAAAAAATAAGGACCTTAGCTTAAATAATTTTCAAAAACCGATCCATTGCAAAAATACATGAAGCTTTCCCCGGGGGCCCCAAAACCCCGATTTGGAGAAACTAAAAACTAATTTTAAAAAAAAATAAAAAACAGCCGGGCGAGGCGCACCTACCTAGCAAAGAAACAAAGGGAAAAAAGAACTCTTATTTACAAAAAACAAAAAAAAACGCACTCAGCTGTGAAAGTCAAAAATGTTCAATCCCCGACGAAATTCAAAGCGATGCACCCCTGACACAAAACCCCCCATGCCAATAATTTTTTTTAAAACTTGTTAAAGAGGGGGTGGGAGAGCAAGATTTTCAGCGAACCCCGCGTTTCCCCTTGGGGATGTCGCTTGGAAGTTTTTTTTTTCACAAAGCTTTTGGGGGAAACCACCATTTTTCATGCTAAAACATTTTGTGATGGGGGGCCCGCTTTTGTGTTCAAAAATAGGAGACTGAAAAATCAATGGGTGGTTTGCGCTCCCCTGATGCCCCAGCTTTAAATTTAAAATTTTAGCCCATCTCTGTTACATGCGACTGTATGAGCAGGGGACGGAAGATTGTTATACTTTTAAAATTTTTTAAAGTATCGGGGGAAACCCACCACATAAAAATTAATTTTTTGCTAAAAACTGCGGTGATAAAAATTTGGGGAAATTTTTAATTTTTACCCCGACTCATGAGTTGTTTTTTTTTCTTACCACGGGAAAAATTTTTTAGGCTATACTTTATAGCACACAATGGGGGACGCCAAAGATTCTTACTTTTTTGTTAAGGAAAAATGTTTTTTTAAAAAAAGGGGAAAAATTGAAAACCCCAAAGGGGGGCCCCTCTTGTGTGTGATGCGCCCCTTTTTTTTCTAAGGTTCTAGACCATAAAAAAACCCCATGAAGCTTTTAAATTCCGGGGCCATGGGATTTAAGGCGCCAAAACCTTTTTCCCCCTTTTTTTTTTAGCCGAGAAAACCAAAACAAAATGGGGCCCCCTACCTAAGTTAAATTAAAGGGTTGAGTAATGTTGGCGGGGGAGAAAAGGGAAGTTCCGGCGTGGCAGGAGAATCAAAAACCCCTTTTTGATTTTAAGAGAGCTAAAATCTTATTGAAAAAAGGGGGGGTTTAAATTTTTTTGACCTCCTGCGGAAATATAGAGACGCAATTTTTGGGAAAAGCTCAAAAAAATTTAAAAAAAAAACTGGGGAAAGGTTTTTAAAAGGGAAAAAATTTTGGAGGCAGTTTTTTTAACCCCCTTTTTGCCCTCCCCCTTTTTGGGCCCCCGGGATGTTACAATGTACCGGGTTTTAAATAAAAGGGTAAAAAAGACGATCCCCCTTTTTCCCGGTGATAATAAACAAAGGGGCAAAAAAAAGCAAAATCACCCCCCCTATACCCGGGGTCAGGATGTAGCCCTCCCCGAGAACAAAAGGAAAATTAAAAACCCCTTTAAGGTGGTGAAAAACGAGCAAAATATTTTTAGAGGGGGATGTTTTTAGGGGCCAACCACCCTTTTTAATTTCATGTTTTTTTTTTCCCCATTCCGACGGGAAATTGAAAATTTGAAAATGCAAATAAGGTAAAAAAACACCCCCTAGGGTTTTTAATTTATACCTTTTTAGCTAAAAAGGGCTCCTACAAGCGGGGTCACCAAAAGGGTGGGTGGTACAGAGGGCGGAAAATTAAAAAAGATTTAAACCTTCAAAATACCCCGCAAAGGGTTTCCCCCTTCCCCTTTAGCCCCCCGGATCGCTTTATGAGGGGAAAACCCAATGCCTTTAAAGCTCTTCCCACTTGAAGCTGGTGGATTTTACAGTACTATATTTCACCAGTCTGTAACAAAACTAAAACATACCTTGAGGGCCCCCAACACCCTTACGACAACGGGTTCATTAAAAAAATTTTTGGGCATTGTAAAGAAAAGGGTCACCCCCCTGAGAGATTTTTTTTCCGGGTTTTTCCCGGGAAAACTCAAAAAATTAAAATGTTCCCCCTTAGCTATACATGCGCGAAAATTCACAGGCAGGGGAATGAACACACATTGACTAAAAACGCCCCAAAAAAGTCCTGGTGCACAAAGACTCGAGAGGAATAGAAAAAGGGGTCCGGATCCCCCTATTTATGAAAAGGCATTTTCCCCAAACCCCACCGATGATCTATTTTCCCCCTAATTAAATTACAACTTAAGGGGTAAGAGGAGCCTCAGGTTTTCCTAGTGGTGCATGATGATGCAAAAAAAGGGACTAATTGACTTTCTTGAAAAAGAGGGTGTACAGTTACTCCTAAATATAGCTGTTAAACCCCGCAAAAGACAATTCCAAGCTTTTTTTTAAATTCTTTATGGGAAAGTTTGTCGCGATTAATCTAACATGCACCCGCTTTTTTTTGGCCCGGTTGATTTTTTTGGTATTTGTTTCCTATCCTACATGACATTTCAATGATAAAAACCACAACCATTTGGGAACATGCGGAGGACACACAGTCAACAAAACACAAACATCTTATAGCCCCTTTTTCCAGCGTATGCACGGCTAGACCTATTCTCTTGGACCGGTGCAGGAGGTGCCTTTATCACGACAAAGATTCGGTTTTTTTGTGCCAGGGGGGTGAGTGGCAGCCCCCTCAAAGGGATTACCTGGGGGGTTGACAGTGAAATACCAGATGGCACACACACCACAGAGTTTGTACATAAATTTTTGGGCCCCCGCAGAAACAAACCTCCCCCCTTTTTGTTTTGGGGGCTCTTTGCTGTATTATTTTCCCATTAGTGCTCTGGCATTTTTTCCCGGTTTATTTATCCAATGCACAAGGGATAGGGGGGGTTTAAACTTTTTTACTGGGTGGGGTATAGCAAAAGTACAAGCTGATTTCACACTTAGGGATGTGCTATATTTACGATCTTCGGGGTGATTTTGTGCTATAATGCTGGGGGAATAATGTTGAAGTTATTTCATATGCGTATATTTTACCCGATTTTGTAATGACAGGGTTTTTGACATGTGCCCTTTGATTTTTTTTTCTGTTTTTAGTGATTTTGTCTTTTTCAAAAAAT
>JARQOD010011934.1:0-21512 GCA_033576555.1 Oophaga sylvatica
TTAAGCATCCTAAAACCATTATGTGGGGGTTGTTCCACCCAAGGGAAATCGGTCTCTCACAGTCTTGCCTAAAAACACAGCCATGAATAAAAAATGGTCCCAAATTTCCTCCAAGAGAACTTCTCCCCCCTTCCAAGAGCATTTTTGGCGTAAACAAGCCTTTTCCGCATGTGGAGCACCTTGCCAAAAAAGCAAAGGAAATAACTAAATGGCTCATTTAAACAAAACATAGAGTTTTGGGTTTCCAGGGCCCTGGAAACCCCAATCTTAACCCAATGGAACTTGTGGTCAATCATCAAGGACGGGTGGCAAAAAAAAAACCCTAAAAATTCTGCTAAATGAAAGCTTGATTGTGCAAGAATGGACGCTATCATCGGGATTTGGTCCAGAAGTTGTTGAGAGCATCCAGGGAAAATTTGCAGAGGTCCTAAAGAAGAAGGGCAACACTGAATATTGACTGCGCAAAAATCATTCTAACTGTCAATAAGTTTTTGTTATATTTTTTTAAATTATATTTCTGTCGTGATAAAAACATCTGTCAAACACACAAAAAAACCGGGGGGCAGGATCATGTGAAAATTATATTTTGTCATTCTCAAAATTTTGGGGCCAACGTACTTCGTATGCCCCAAACACACACATGTACAGGCCGACGCACCACAACATGTTTTGCCGTATGACCAACACACCGCATACACCGTAGCACCACACACACACACTGTAAAGGGTACGCCCCACACATGCTTCCATGGTCTTCCCCTGATGTTCCCATGTCATTTTTAGCACGTTCCCTTGATTTCTGATGTTTTTAGCCCTAAAAAGATTCCCCGGGGGGGTTGCGGGAAAATGCTTGGGTTTCCCTTTGACTTTCATTGGCTATTGTTTGGGCGGCAAAACCCGGCATTCCAAATTTTCTCGACCCAAGCAACGACACCCGAGCATTTTTTTCTGCTTCCCCCCATAGTTTACCAATTTAAAAGGTAATAACATATTGATTGGTGGAGGTCTGACGTTGGGGCCCCACAATGAAAAAAGGGAACTTTTGTTTTTGTTGGAAGCTTATATCCCCATTTTAAAAAGGGAATAGCTGATCGAAGTTGCCCCGCTCCCTTAATCTTATGGGGGTGCCAGAAAAAGCCAAGAGGGCCCCTTGGCCGTCATTGGGTTTTGAATAGGGGGGTGAATGAAACGCCCCTCTATTCTAATGGGTGAAAAATGTTCCCCGATCTTGTGAGTCACAGCATTGGACCACACCCCAAACAAAAAAGTTACCCCCTTACTTGTTGGAAGTGATAACTTTTTTTCACGGGAAACCCCTTTAAATCCACCCCAATACTGTGTAAATTGTATGTCAAGGAAAAGGAGGGGTTAAACTTTTTAAAAAATTTATTCTCTTAAAAAATGCAAAAATTCCCTATTAATAGCAAAAGAAAAAAATAATCTCAAACATGTTACGTCCTTAACCAAGCCCAAATTACCATAAATACCACAAAAAAAGGGGCAAATACACCACCCATGAGCAGATGCATTGACCCCACATAGTGACTGAAAAACCCCCCAAATACAATGGTCAAATGTTGCCCACCATGAGCAGACAAATATTCCATCCACGAAAATTTAAAATCCCATAAAAAAGGGCCATGCGCCCACTGAAACCCCGACCTCATATTACCCCACATATGACCAAAATAAATCACAAAAAGGGATTAATACAATTGACAACCATGACCTGACCACATACAGTTTCCACAGCATGTGATCAAACAGTACCACAATGCAAGGGTCAAACATTGCTACAGATGACCCCAAAAAAATTTCACCACATAATGGGAAAAAAAAAAACCCCAAAACAGGAGGCTGATCCCTCAAACCTAACTTGGTACTATTTACCACATTTAAAGACCCAAAATAAACCCCAATTTTAGGGTAACTACATTTTTACCTCATTTAAAACCAAATTTTGCCACATTTCAAGGTCAAACACCCTGACCAGACTACAATTCTACCCATAAGTTTACGATACTTTTTGATATCCAAAAGTACGGAATCGGGAAAGGTATGCCCATCACAAAAAATATCGGCAACCGATACCCCATCCGGAAAAACAATGTAAGTCTTTGGGGAAAAAAATTTCGGAATTTAAAAAAAAAAAATTCTTGCCTTGTGGTTAATTTTCATGAAGGAAAACAAAAAAAGTAAAGTAGAATTTATTTGGGGGGGGTTAGGAGACATTAAAGGATAGTGTTTAACCAATGCAAAGGGATAATTTTTATTTTTTTTTTTGAAAAACGTTTGGATTTTAGAAAAAATTGACAATGTTGTTAACCCTTTTTCTATTTTGTCAAATTGTCTGTTTCACAAATTCCTGCCTTCACCTTTTTTTAACTTTCACACACTTTCCCTTTCATAACTTCACAGTCATTTTTCTCATCAAATTTTTCTTCATCTTCCCCTTTTAATCTTCTAAAATTCTTGCTATTATTTTTTGTTAAATTAGTTTATTGTTCTTTTTAAAAACTTTATTATTCTTCAAATTTATTTCTTTCATTTTTCTTCCTATTCATCCTTTTCATCATTTTCTTATTTGTGACAGACTTTTCCTGATTTGTACTGTAAAACTCGAATTTCATCCTTCGTTCTTGCTGCAAAAAAGATTTTAATTCAACGTTTTTGCCGCATTCGTTTAGCCTGCAGCACATCAGGCATTTTCCGGGGGCACCACGAGGGGGAAAGGGACTACCCCCTCACTGCTTAGCTTCTTCTGCTTAGATTAGAGATATATTTTGCCCATTTTTGGCTTATACTTAATGTTCTCTCTTTTTTATTTTGCTTATTTTTCTTCTGTCTCTTGTTCTGTATCTTGTAGTTTGTCTTAACCCTTTTTTTGTCCTGTTGGTATGTAAAAAAGCAAAAGGAAGTAACGGGACCCGCTGCGTGCTGGAACCGGGGGTCAGCGAAGGAAAGCCAAAGGGAAACCAGGCCGCTGACTTACGGGGGCCGGTTTTAAGCAGGAGGTACCCTTTCTCCCAAAAAATACCAAGGGGCCCGCAGACTTTCTGGGAAACCCGGATACCGACATGGAGGCCCCTAGGGCCCAAAGGGCCCGCGGGGAACCAGGACGGTACTGGAACCCAGACGGGTAGAAAAAGGGACAAGACCAAGCAAGTGCGAGGACCCGCTGACTGTGCTGGAACCCCGGGGGGGCGCAAAAGGAAAAAAAGCCAAAGGCACAACCCCAGGACCAGGACGTTAGGGGCTGGTTACTAAGCAGGAGGTACCTTGCCCAAAGCACTCAAGGACCCCAGACGTTTTGGAACTCGGTACCGAATGGGGCACCCAGGCCCAAAGGGATGCGGAAACCGCTGCGGTACTGGAACCCGGGGGGGTAAAGAAGGGACAAGACCAAACAAGTGACGAGGACCAGCTGCTGTGCTGGAACCCCCAGGGGGCAGAAGGAAAAAACCAAAGGGACAACCCGGGGCCCGCTGAGTTACTGGGACATGGTTACTAAGCAAAAGGGACCTGTGCTCCAAAAGCACTACCAAGGACCAGCAGACGTTTTCTGGAAATCGGATACCGACATGGGGGCACCCAGGGCCAAAAGGCACTGCGGGAACCACTGCGGAGGAACCCGGATGGGGAGCAAAGGTACCCCGGAAATTTAAAATTGAGGCAGAGGGGCTGTTTCCGTTCACACGCAGGGAACTCTGACATTCTGAACCCCAGTAACACGGGGGCAAGTGTGACTTGCTAACGCACTTCCCAGAAACAACTGGCGGGGTTTACCCAGGGATGGAAAAAAGAACTGGTGGGGGCCAGGGGTTTGCCTTCACACAGCAGGGGAACGGACATTCTGAACCCCAACCCCCAGGACAAGTGTAAGTGCAAAAACCCTTTCGGAAACAATCGGGGTTGTAACCGGGATGAGAAAAGGGCAGGGGGAGGCAGAGGCTTTTTGCCGTTCACACGCAGGGGGAACAGCTGACATTACTAACCCAGAAACAGGAGCAAGTGTAACGTGCTAAAAGCACTTCCGGGGAAAAAAACTGGGGGTGTGTAACCGGGGTGAGAAGGGGAAAAGGGTGGAGGCAGCAGGGGCTTTTTGCCTTACACGCGGGAACGCTGACTTACTGAAAACCCCGTAACAGGAGCAAATGTAGCTGTGCTAACGCACTTCCGGAAAAAAACAACTGGGGGGTGTTTAACCCAGGGTGGAAGAGAACAGGGGGGAGGCACAGGACTTTTTTCCCCTTCACCAGCAGGGAACAGCTACATTACGAACCCCCCAACACAGGACAAAGGGAGACTTTTGTAACAGCACTTGAGAAAACAATGCGGGGTTGTAACCCAGGGGGAGAAAAAACGGGTGGAGGGAGGACTTTTTGCCATTCACACAGCAGGGGGAAAAGCTGACTTTCTGAACCCCAGTAACACGGGGCAAGGGGGGAATGTGCTAACGCACTTCCCAGAAACAACGGCGGGGTTTTTAACCCCGGGTGAGAAGAAACAGGGTGGAGGCAGCAGGACTTTTTCCGTTCACACAGCAGGGGAAAGTGACATTATGAACCCCTAACACAGGAGCAAGTGTAGACTGTGCTAACAACACTTCCGAGAAACAATGGGGTGTTGTAACCGGGATGAGAGAGAACAGGGTGGAGGGGAGCAGGACTTTTTGCCGTTCACAAGCAGGGGGAAAAGGACATTACTGAACCCCCGTAAAACAGGAGCAAGGTAGACTGTGCTAAAGCACTTTTCCCAGAAACAAAAAGGCGGGGTTTAACCCCGGGATAGAAAGAAAAAGGGGGAGGCGCAGGGGTTTTTGCCGGTTTAACGCAGGGGAACAGCTGACATTACTGAACCCCCGTTTTACGGGGCAATTTTAAATTGCTAAAGCACTTTTGAGAACAACTGGGGGTGTTGTAACCCAGGGTGAGAAGAGAACAGGGTGGGGGCCCAGGACTTTTTTCCGTTCACACAGCAGGGGAAAGCGACATTTCTGAACCCCCGTAACCGGGGGGCAAAGTGTAGACTGTGCTAACAAAACACTTCCGAGAAAAACTGGCGGTTTGTAACAGGGATAAAGAAACAGGGTGGGGGCAGCAGGACTTTTTGGGCCCTTCCCCCAGCGGGGAACGCTACATTACTGAACCCCCCTAACACGGGGGGCAAGTGAGACGTGCTAAAAGCACTTCCCGGGAAAAAAAACTGGCGGTGTTTTAACCGGGGTGAGAAGAGAACAGGGTGGGGGGAGCAGGACTTTTTTCCGTTTACACAGCAGGGGAACAGCTGCATTTCTGAACCCCCGTAACACAGGAGCAAGTTGACTGTGTAACAGACTTCCCAAAACAACTGGGGGTGTTGTAACCCCGGGTGAAAAGAACAGGGTGGAGGGGCAGGACTTTTTGCCGTTCACACGCAGGGGAACGCTGACATTTGAACCCCCGTAAAACGGGGGCAAGGTAGACTGTGCTAAAAGCACTTCCCAGAAACAACTGGGGGTTTGTAACCCAGGGGTGAGAAAAGAAAGGGGGAGGCAGCAGGGGCTTTTTGCCCTTTTACACAGCAGGGGAACAGTGCATTATGAACCCCCGTAACACGGGGCAAGTGTAACTGGCTAACGCTTCCGAGAAAAACTGGGGGTGTTGTAACCCCGGGATGAGAAGAGAAAAGGGGGGAGGGAGCAGACTTTTTGCCGTTCACACAGCAGGGGGAAAAGCTGAATTATGAACCCCGTAACACGGAGCAAGTGAAGATGTGCTAACAGCACTTTCCAGAAACAATGGCGGTGTTGTAACCCGGGATAGAAAAACAGGGGGGGCCCAGGATTTTTTCCCGTTCACACAGCAGGGGAAAGCTGACTTACAAACCCCCGAACAGGGGCAAGTGTAACTGGCTAACGCATTCCGAAAAACAATGGCGGTGTTGAAACCCCCAGGGGAGAAAAACGGGGGTGGAGGCAGCAGGATTTTTTGCCGTTCACACAGCGGGGATCAGCTGACATTTACGAACCCCAGTAAATGGGGAAAAGGTAGACTGTGCTATCGCATTCCAAGCAAAAATGGCGTGTTGGGGCCCGGGTAAAGGGGATGTTAAATACTAGATCAATTATTTTCCTTGTTAGTGTCAATTAAAAATGTTTACCCCAAAAACAGAGAAAAAAACCTTTTTGTCCAAAGATGTGATTTTTTTTTAAAAAATTTAATGTAAATTAATAATTACAAAAAAAAAAACGCATACTTAAACATTTTGAAAAGAATGCAAACCCAAATAAAATCGGTTAAATAATCTGCTATAGGGTTTTTAAAATAAAAGCTAAAAGTAATATCAGAACCATTAATGAGGGAAAGTAACGTAGTACACCTTTTCATTTGTGAATAATATCACAAAAAATTTTTAAAAAAATTTTAAAAAATTTTCCATCATGTAAAAATGATAATATGTCCCCCTCATTTATATTAACAAAAAAAAACATTTAAAAGTCCCATAGTGAAAAAAGTTTTTTATGCCTGAGGGGGATTGCAAAAAAACGGATAGTAAGGTTATAAGATAGACTGCATGCCACAGATGGTGATGGCGATGTAAAACTGTACCTCAAAAAAGTGGCGTTACTATACATCCTTTTTTTTTTTAGCTTTAAAAAAAGGGTAGTGCATGTATGCTTTGGCCTTTGTTTGGACGCACAGACGGGGTTCTGCTGTGACCCTTTGGGGATTGGAGCGTCTGTGCGCTTATACGCAGACTAACATTACGGTGCGCATCGTTTATCAGCAGGTACGACAACACAAAAAGGGGTTGTCTGCCCGCTTTATCAGTAAACATGCACCTAGTGAAAATACACGCTGTGCCTATTATAAAAGCACAAGAAAAAGGTGTGAGGTGTGACACAGCTGTTTTTTTAAGGTACAGTATTTTATCGACATTGTACGGTGTCGCTATTTAGTTGAAAATAGAATCATTCACCTATTTTCAGTTTTGTGTTCTTTCGCACCACTTAAAGGTAATATTTTGTTTGTGACTATGCACTATTGACTTTACCAAGGTAAAGCTGTTTTTTTTAGGTTATCATGTTTACATGAAGGCTTTATGAATGGGCTTTTTAATTTCAATAAAATTTTGTATTTTTAAAATGAAAAAATAAAGTAAGTTTGAAGGGGACTTTTCCTCATGCTTTTGTTTCCCAAAATTTACAGGTTACATCACCCTTAATAAAATTGGATTTTTTTTTTCTTGTATGTTTTTATTTAAAAGGCAAAAACACTAAAGTAAACCTTCGCATGCAGCGTTGTCAAATTAAACCCCCACATTATGCACTTCAACCATTGCGTATTTGAGTCATCATGATGGGGTTTGGGTTTTGTCTAAAGCATGGGTAAAAGGTTGCCATCAGTACCCTTGATAAGTAGGTTTTTGGTTTTTGCATTTGTTTTCGACATGTCATTCTGTAATAATATGTCACAATTTTTTTGTTAAATTTTGTGACAAAGACAAATCTTTTATGGTTTGAAGTTGACGTTTCAAATGTTTACGTTAAAAAATCATGGTTTTGCCCCATATCTATGTGTAGCACTAGACATTTGAGTTTTCATGTTTTTTTTTACCAGATTAGGTAAGCTAGCAGTAATTTTTGCGGGCACACAGCGGGGAAACAGCAGGGTTACTGAACCCCCCAAAAAACATCCGATTGTTTTCACTTGCATTTAACACTTCGAGCAGCAACTGGGCTGTTGAAGCCCCGGGTCAAGGAGGGGGTTGGCAGAGGCCCAGTATGGACGTTTGAAGTTGGTTGTAGTAGCAGCAGTAATTTTTGCCGAACACAGCGGGGAACAGCAGGGTTACTGAACCCACAAATACATCCGGGGTTGTTTTTCTGTGCATTAACCTTCTGAGCAGCAACTGGCGTGTTGAAGCCCCGGGTTAAGGGGGGTTAGGAAGGCCTTTTTGAACGTTTGAAATTTAATTGTAGTTAGCAGCGGGGAATTTTTGCCCGAACACCAAAAGGGGAAAAGCGGCGTTATGAACCCACAAAAACATCAGCGATTGTTTTCATCTGTGCATCTAACACTTTTGAGCACAACTGGCGTGTTGAAGCCCAGGGCAAGGAGGGTTGGCCAAAATATTGGTTATTTCCTTTTTTACGTGGCCATTGCAATTGTATGTACTTAAACAAGAAAAAATGAACTTTACTACAAAAATAAAATGAAAAATTTCAATTACAAGAATAAAAAAATATTTATATTGCAGTCCTCTGTGTTGAAATTTAATGGCTAATGAAAATATGGAAAAAAATTTCAAAGTTTTGAGACTACTCAGGTGTCTTCATCAGGCTAAGAGAAAACCCAAAAAAAAATAAAGAATCACATATTTCTACACAAACGGACACGGGAAATAGCTAAGACAATGAGGGGGGACAAGTGAGGGGGCCCGGCAAAAAAAAGGAGAACAAGGATGAATTATCAGCGCCACACAATCACAGATATTAAGAATTTACCTGTGGCAAAAGCTTTTTTAGCCCCTCATAGCATCATGGATATGGAATTAGGTATTAAAAAATAAATTAAATTGGAAAGTACAAGGTTTAGAATATAAGCCCTGACCTTTGACACTGTTGTGATGGAAGAATTAAACACATGGATTTAGTCATTTATATCAATTAAGGAAACTGGTCTATGCCCCCCAGGGGTCATGAAACCCAAAAAAATGCCAATGAGAGGCAATCAAAATTTTTTCCCCATCAGGAACTGTTCCAATATTTTTGTTCATCCCTGTGAGATAATGACAGTTCTGAAACGTCACTTACTTGTCTTACCTATTGCACTATTCCTGTGTCCTTTGTGTAAGAAATATGTGTGCTTAAATTTTTTTTTAGTTATCTTTCCCGATAAAGAGACGTTGAGTAGCTTGAAACTTGAAATTTGTTTCCATCTTTTCAGTTACCCATTAAAAGGATAAACCCACTGCTGACTTAAAGTAAAAATATTTTTCATCTACTTAACAGGTAAAAAAGATACCATGTTTTCTAATTTCAAAAGGAAAAAAAAGAAAATACAAATTAAAGCATAAAAATTCACACCCAAAAAATAAATGGAAAACACAAAAACCCAAAAATTTTGGTAACAAATTAGTGTTGAAAAATTTAAAGAAAAAAAGTCCTTTTTTTTTTTTATGAAAAATTTCTTAAGGAACGCAAAGTTAAACCAAACCCAAAGTGAAGAAAGGGATTTTGTAATAGTCACTCACCATCTCGAAAATTTTTGTACAGCCAGACATTTAAAATTTTTAAATTTCATAAAATCGAAACTTTCTATAGCAGTTGAAGTCCAGCATGGATCTCAATGTGATTGATGAAACAAAAATGTCGATAAAAAAAAAACCCATTTAAAAAAAAAATTAGGCATTGTTTGTCAAAATTTTTAAGGTGTGCGCAAGGTAGGTGAAACAAAGGTACGGAAGCAAAGGTAATTTTTGCTGTATCAGACAGGGCAGCCTCTGATGGGTAATGCCCATGTTATACTGTAGTCATAAATTTTGGGGGCTGAAAATCATATTTTTTGCTTGGGGTTTGAAGAGGGTAAAAGAATTCTGGGTTGCGCAAAAATTTATCCCTCAACATACCTTCCCCACTGTCAGCGTAGGGTTTAGGGGGAGGTGTGGGAATTTGTGACATAAAAAGTGAGGTTTGGCTGGTTTTGCGCACTAGGGCGAAAAAAAAAATAAAGCATAATATTTTTAAAGGTAATACCCACCTTGACAAACAAAAAAATTTCGTTCCCCCTTTAACAAGTCAAACTAAAAGCTAAGGTTTACGTGATTAATTGGATACAGTATTACTCAACATTGTCCATGAGAACTATGCACTTGAACCTATATACCGATTAATTTATATTTTTTGTGGTTGTTTCACAGCACTTTCAGGTATAATACTATTTCAGTATGCATGATGATTTTTAGATGAATAATTTATTATTGGACTTTATTACCATGTTTACATGCTGGCCATTTCATAATGGTGTTTAAGTTACAGTTGGGTCAGTTTGTATTTTATAAGTTTTGGTCATAAAAAAATCGTGATATGATGTGAGGTTTTTAAATGATTCTAATCTTTGATGCTTTACTTACAGGTAATTTGAGCGTACTTTCCGTATCCTAAAGTATCGGAATCGGAAGGGATCCCCGATATCACTAAATATCGGCGATACCGATCCCGATACCGGAAGTCCCATGTAAGCTTGGGGAAAAAATATGCAACAAAAAAACCCCCTTTCCCCCCTTGTAAAACATAAAATATACCAAAAATAAAAAATACTAATATATAAAATACTGTATGTGAATATTTTTAAACATATATGTATGCTTAACCTTTAAAGTAAAATACCCTTTGATTCAATTGCCCGGGTAAAGCCCGGGTTCAGTGAAAAGACAGAAGCACCCCACATGAAATGAACTGGGTACATAGGGTTTAACCTGTCTTTTCATTCGTTTGCTATTGATTTGCAAAAACAATTAAATAGTTATGTGTGAAAAATTTTCACACCTGTGGGGGTTTAAATTAAAGGTTAAAATTCTTTGTAAAAAAAACCCGGATTTTTTTGCTACGAATTTCCCCTTTAAATTTTAAACCCCCAAAAGGTGTGAAATTTTCCCACAAGTCTGTTTAATTTTTGTGAAAAATTAGTAGCAAAGGACATGAAAAGACATGGTTAACCCTATGTCACCAAGTGTCTTTCATGTCGGGTCATGGCATAGGTGTTCGGTTGGATGCCAAATTTTACTGTTCGGGTTCCCCATCTCTATTTGAAAAATCACAATCTATAGCATCTTCTCCAAGAGCATTTTCTCTAATCACAGCTTGACTACCCTGAGCTATGTGTTTTAAAGTGCCTTATCTCTAATGTACCGTAAATCATGATAGCTTTTACAAAAAAAAACAAATCACAAATAGCTAATGTGTTACAGCAGAACTTTATAGTTTTACTAATACTAAAACTCAGCCTTCCTATCGAAAAAAAAGAAGTAAAAGCAACATAGCTCTGCCTGCTCCAGAGAAAATTTGAGAAAATTTCTTTTTTGTAACCACAAAAATACCAGCACTTTAAAAAGTTGTTGTTGCCCAAATGATTAGTACAAAATTTATCAAAACAGGGGCCCAGAGCCGCCATCCATGAAAATAGTCCCATAGTTTGTTTTCATGGAAGTGCGATTTGTGCCTGCACACAGCCATATTTTGCATAAAGTCCCATATTCTACCGAAAAGAACCCAAATTGTTGTTTGCAGTCCTAAAAGGGCCCTTATTGCACCCAAAATACACATTAGACCCAAATTAGGAAATATTGCCCTGTACATAGATGCCCGAGGAACCACGTTTGAAGTTACTGTGTAAACAACGAAAATTATTCCATTTGTGCCCTGTTTGATTTATCCCATTTCCCAACTGAAGGGGGTTTTCCAAACCTTAAAAAAAACTCAACTTGCTCCCCAAAAAGTAAAATAATTAAATTTATGTTTTACCTTACCCTCCCCTGCTGCTGGCCAAGGACCAACCGTGTGTTGCTTTTCCCTTTCGTTGACACAGTGATTGGCTGTGAGTGACAGGCACAACGACCTCAAAACATGGTTAACAAACCCCGAAGGGTTTTCAGCTCCCAAAATTTCATGAAAGGGCTAACTCTAAATCCACCCCGCCCCTGAAATTGATAAAATATAGACAGCGGACCCTCGATTTTACCTGATCGTTTGACCTATTGTTTTATATCCATCAGGATTAGGCACTTGGCACAACAAGAAATTCTTTTTATCCTAAATAGCAGCATGAAAAATCTGTTATTTTTGATGATGCAAACCCTTTTAAAATTTTTGTAAAAATTTTGGGGGTTTCACATGGCAAAACAAAAATGGGGAAAAAGTCAAGTTTGAACCAAATCAGACAAATTCCCATTTGGAGAATAAAAGAAAACAGACTAATGATCTTTTGAAACTGGGACCCTTTAAAAATACATATACCAGTGGCAAAAAAAATCTTTTACACGTCAAGAAAAGTCAATAACATGGCCCTTAAAATTAAAAATAAAAATAGTTTGCGCACATAAAAACTACAAGACACAAAAGGATCTTAGAAAATAGGAATATGATGTGTCAAATAAAAAAACAAAACATAAATTCGGGACGCACTCTGTAGAACGTTTGAATGCAGAGAAATAATACATAATAAATAAATATTGCACTAAGACCCGTAAAAAAATGATGAGAAAAGCCCTGTAGTTATTAGTAGTAAACCCCCAAAACCCAAAGGAAAAATAGTCATAAACGATAAGGTATTTTTCATATGGGTATTAATGGAAAACCCTGAAAAAATAAAAGAGGTCCTTTAAAGAGGGCAGAAAAACACTGCAGAAATCCTAAAAAAACCTTTTATCCCAGAAGGGCAGAAAATTTTTGACACTGTCCCCGGGCCCTGACAGCTCAGATGAAGAGTATTAGTGGTCACTTTGGGGAAAAAAGTCCTGTTTTTCACAGGTTTTACTGACAACCCGATGGGTCACTTGCAATAGAAAGTCCAAATTTTAGCCCCCTTGGGCCCGCTGACAACCCCCATGGGGCCTTGCAGTAGAAATCCCACTTCAGCCTCCCTTGGGCCCGCAGAAAAAAATTTTCATCCCTTTATGAAAGCCCGGGGGGATCTCGGGCCCCCGGGCCAGATCAGGAAGGGCTTTATGATTTTAATCCCCCAGGAAAAAAGGAGTGGGGAGGACCTGTGGTAATAGCCTTTCCCCAAGCACAGTAGTACACAAAACGCAATATTAACGTCCCTCAGAGTGAGCAAAATAGGTTCTGTCCCAACTGAGTTCACGCCAGTGACGCTAAAAAAGGCTGCGGGGTTTTTTGGATTTGACATCATTTCAAGCCAAACAAGCCAGCCATTAGTTTTAAAAATGACCGCCGCTTACGGGTGTGCCCACACTCATAAGATTCTCATGGTGACTAAATACAATGCCTCCAAAAATTATGGGAACTTCCCATTGGGATACGATTTGAAAAAGTATAATTTAAGTATCGGAATTCCGAAAACGCGAATATCGGCCGATACCCATATTTGCGGTTCGGAAGCCAACACTACTTACGGTCAGAAAAAGTTACAAAAAAGCTTTAATTCATAAGTCTGAAATTTTTACTTTTATGCATTAATTTCAAAATGTGAAGAGGACTTTTTTTTTTATTTTTTGTTACCATTTTAATAGAATTGCAGATATCGTGTGATGACAAATTATTTTTTGTCCATATTTTTCATTAAATTTTTCTTCTAGGCCCGCAAACTTCACAATTTTATGTTTTCGCATAACAACGGGGGGGCTCTTCCCCCATTTGGGGATGTTGGTCATGTGTTTTTTTTTTCCCTGGTCCGAACAGGGATCTTTTCCGTTCAACACAGGGGAAAAAGCGGCGGGTTTCTGAACCCCACTAACAGTAGGCTTGTGTTTTGTTCTGTGGACACAACTTTTGAGCGCAAGGGAGGTTGGAGCCCCGGGAGTAGGTTCAGGTGGAGAAAGATGAACAAACAGGAGACAGGGGAAACGTTTCGAACCTTATTTAATCTGAAAACGGACAACAAATTTTTGGCAGATCCATGCCTTTTCTTTTCAGAAAAGTAAGCCCGGGCTACTTATCGGAGGAAAATCGCTTTCGCGGTTGTTAGTACACCCCCTCACACTAAAGAGCGCTCCGATAATCCCCTGGAGCGGGAAGCCCCAACCCCCAATGCTACTGGCTAATCTGGCCATGTTTCCCCCCTTAGAGACCCAAAACTGAAGGGGAAGAGCCTCTGGGAGTACAGAAAGGCAAAGCCAATGTCTGTACCATCTGACGGATACGTTGCCCCCCGCTGACTGGACCCCTTGGGAGGTGTGCATTTGTGGCGTCCCACAAAATTTCCCACATTTTTAAATCTGGTTTTTTCCCCCTTGCAGAGGCACTGGTGTGCCCCCTCTTTTTGAGAGCTCTCTACACTGCCTTGAGCAAAAGGCTGCTTTGTAAGCAAGGAGCAGCGCAGTGTCTGGGCTAAGGAAAAACATTGGGATTGACCAGTGGTCTTGGTACCCCCTTTTTCGCCCCCGGGTTCAACGGTGTGATGAGGCTTTTGACGTTGCCCCGGTAGCGAGGGTCTGGGGGTGTACCCCCAAAAAAATCAGACGTCGTGAGAATGGGGGGCGATGCCGGTGTTTCTTAGGCACTGCAGCATGAAATAACCATGGCTGCAGACCCCAACTGGAAAAGAAAAACCGCTGCCCTTTGCAAGAGGGTTATCTTGCCGCTCTGCTCACCCCCACCCTCGCTCTACATACTGATAGAGGTTTTCCTCCCTCTGGAGCGATGTCTTCCCCCTCCATTGACTTCCCCCTCCTCACCTCCTCACAAAGTGGCCCTGCCCCCGCCCTTGTGAGGAACCTTGGCTGACTTTCCCCGAAGGTGATGGAATTTGTGACTCCTCATCCTCCACCTCTTCCCAAAACCCTCCCTTATTGCTTGCATGTTTTTTGAAGCAGGCAGATAAGGGGGAAGTCAGGCGACAGGGATCATCTGCATCGCCATCGCGTTGACTCTCAAAGCACGCAAAAACGTGGACATGTCCTTCATAGTGCCACTCATTAATGGGAAGTGTGGCGGCGCAAATTTCGTGTTGATTGCGCCTGATGCAGCTGTTTACTCCATAACTGCTGGCTGTGCTCACACAACCGCTCCAACATATGTAACGTTGAATTCCACCTGGTGGATACGTCACATATGATGCGATGTTCAGGAAGGCGCAATCTGCGTTGCAGAGCTGCAATGCGCGATCTGGCCATGTTTGGAACGTCGCAAGTGAGCGCACTCTAGGCGGACCTTGTGCAGCAGTGCATCAAGATCCGGATAGTCCCTCCAAAAAACTCTGCACGCCCAAAGTTGAGCACATGTGCCAGACATGGTATGTGAGTGAGTTTGCCAAGGCCAGAGCTGCCACCAGATTTCGGCCATTGTCACACACTACCCCTGGCTGGAGATCGCTGGCAAAACCCACGGTCGCTCTCTGCGTTGATGGATTAACTCCTGCGCTGTTGGCTTCATTCCCATGGGAATTAATTTCAGACGGCTGTTGCGTTTGGCCACGGCTGTGCTATATCGGTCGCATCAGGTAAGGTCACGGGTGAGGGTGGAGGTAGACCTTTGACGGCTCCTGCGCGATGATTCTGAGGAACTGGAGTAGGTAGGAGGAAGTCAATGTGGACAGACTTTTTTCCCGGGCAATCCTTGGAGTTGGAGAACACGTACAGCGCCACTCGAAAGATTTTGTACCCGGCTCCAAACATTCACCCAAGGGGCAGTGATGAAAGGTATCGCCCCTGGCCATGGGTACTGGTCCACGCATCGGTGGTCAGGTGGACCTTGCTACTGACGGCGTTTAGTAGCCATGTTTAATTTTGCCTTTAAATGCTTTTGCAGACCAGGACGGCTTGCCTGCTGAAAAAAAATCGGCTGGGCACATTGTATTGTGGGACTGCCAATGCCATTAATTCACGGAAACTGTCAGTCTCCACAGCCTGAATGACAGCATTTCAAGGGACAGGGGTTTTGCAATGCCAGCATTCAGAGCCTGTGCTCGGGATGGTTTGCCGAGTATGGCCGTCTTTTCTCCCATGCCTGTGCTACCGATGGCTGTTTTGTGGCCTGGGTGTGTGAGGATGACAGGGAACTTGCAGCTGTGGGTGGAAAAACATTGTCTCTGGACAACAGTGACAGGGGTTTTCTTCCTGGCGATCCTGTGGGGAACCCGAACCGCTGTGTGTGAATGGAGGAAGAGGCCCAACAGGGCTAAAGATTAGGGCTGCTGTGGGTTGGCCAATCCCAGTGGTTTTTGAAACTAAAAAAGTGCTTTGACCCAATTTTTTCCACTATTTTTGTAAAAAGGTTACTAAATTTTTACCTTTTTTTTTTTTTGATTACAAGTTGCATTTGACATAGCAAAATCATCTGCAACGTATAAAAAAAAGGACCCGCGAGCAAGTCCGGGGAGCCCCCGGGTTTTTTGGTGTTGAAGAGAACTGCTCCGAACGGGTGCCAAACGGGGCAAAGGCAAGGGGTTGACCCTCCCTCCCCCACTTTTTGGGGGCCCGTTGGGGGGTAATCCTCCCAAGCTGCTCCCCCCACCTTCCTTTTTCCTCACCCCATTTTGGGCTTGGACCTCATCCTCCCCCCACTACCCTCTTCCAACCCCTGTGGTTTTTGGGGTGGTCGGGCCCCGCCCATGCTAACAAAAACCTGGCAACTGATCTCTCAATCAGATGCGTTCTGCGGTGTGCGCCTGGGCCTGGCTCCCAGCCTCTTCAGTTTTCGGAGCACGCTGTTGCGCACACTGCATACTGCCTTTCTTCACATTCCCGAAAGTGCTTGGGTGGGCCCCTGTTTGCAAGCCCAACAGTTTTGAGAAAAGAAAGAGATAGCTGGCTCCTGTACAGGCTCTTGACTGCCTGGGCAATTTTGGGAGGCGGGGGAAGAGATGATGGTTGTTCAACTGCTGTGGTCTGAGAGGAGGTGGAGCTATTTTTAAATCGATGCATTGGGTGCCATCCAAACCAAAAAAAAGGGTTCAAATTTTTTCTTCACGCAGCGGGGGGTACCTTTAGCTCCCACAAAAGTCGCATAAAGGGAATCCCGGGGGAAAAAAGGTGGTGTGTTCACTGGGGCGGCAGCACCCAGAATCCCCCCTCCTCTCCCTCTGAATCCCCGGGCCTCGCCCGACCACGTGCCTTATCACTGAATTCTTCTCTTGTAGATTGATAAAGAAGCAGAAAAGTTAAAGGCCCCAAGTGGGGTTATTCCCCACAGACTACAGTGAACCCCGCGACAACTGTTTTAGTATCTGTGAAAGGCCCCTTTTTGTACTTCTACAGTGTTTCAACCAATGTATTGTAAACGGATGGAAGCGCGTCACACTAAATTTTATTTTTTTTTCCCAAAAAAGGGGGCGCACCAATTAGAAAAAATGGAAGGATGAGGGAGTGACACCGTAGAACACAACCGGCATGGTTGAAGAAAAAACTGGGGCTAATCTGCACTCACAAAATGAAAAGTCACAGCTACTGAACACTAAAAACAAAATGTTCGTCTTTTTTAAAGGCCCCTTTTTGTGCTTCTATGGTTTAAAACCAAATGTTTTTGTATACGGGGGGAAGCGCGTCACACAAAAGTTTTAAAATTTTTTTCCACAAAAATGGAGCGCACCAATTAGAAAAAAAAGTAAAGGTGAGGTTTTTGCACCCCTAGCAGATACAACCGGGGGGGTTTTTAAGAACAAAGGAGCGAAATCGCATACAAAATAAAAACCCAGATTTCGGAACACTGAAACAAAAACTGTTCTGTAGTTTTTTAAAAAGGGCCCCTTTGTGTCTTCTATAGTTTTTAAAAAACCAATTATTGTATACGGATGGAAGGGTAAACAAAAAAGAAAGTTTTTTTTTCCACAAAAAATGGGGGCACCAATTAAAAAAAAATTGGGGAAAGGTGGGGCATGACACACGCCGGGCAACAAAAAACCCGGCGGGGTTTTTGAAGAAAAAACTGGGGGTAATCGCACCCCAAAAAATTTTTAAAATTTCCAGACTACAGAAAACCCGCAAAAAAATGTTCAACTTAAAACCCCCTTTTTTCTGTACTTCTTTATTTTGAAACCCAATTTTGTATAGGATGGAACACGCACACTAATAGATTTTTTTTTTTTTTTCTAAAAAAATGGAGCTGCACCAATTCCACAAAATAAAATAAAAAAAAAAAAGAGTAGTACACGTCGGGATTCAAACGCGGGGGTTGCAGAGCAAACTGCAGCGTCCCGGGCACTGCCACACACACCTTGCACAGAGCTTTTTTAAAAACAACACTGGAAAAATGAATTTTAAAACCCCCGGGGGTTGGTAAAAAGCCTGCCCCAAGCCAGTAGTCACAAAATCGCAATACTAATTTGCCCCCTCGAGTGAGAGGGGAGCGTTCGTCCCTAATGGTTCACGCACAGTACGCAAAAATGGCGGGGGCGCCTTTTTAGTGCATTCTGAATATTTCAGCAGCCAATCACAGCCTTGCCATTAGTTAAGGACGCAGATTAAGGGTGTGCCCCACTTCTTAAGATTCTCATTGGGGACAAAATTCACATTCCCTCTCAAAGAATTAGGGGAAAAATTCTGTTCCGGTATAGATTTTAAAAAAAGTATGGGGAAATTTTATCGGAAATTTCCCAAAACGGAAAAAGGGGGCCGTCCCCTTTCTTGCGGTATGGGGGAAATGCTCAACACTACTACCCCATGGGGGCTAAATAATGCTAACAATTTTTTTTTTTAAAAAAAAACCAATAGAAATACCCACAAATTTTTTATTTACCAATGACAGTTACACAAAAGGGTCTGGGAGACAGTTTTATATCATGAGTGTACAAAAGGGGAAAATTTGTGACTTACCAGTGACAAATTTTTTAATTTTCAGTAATTCTCCTAAAATTCATCTTTATCTGGAAAATCACTTCTCCCCAATTTGACTTACTCTGCATAGTGAAAAACCCCGAGAAAAATCTATTGATAATTTTCTCTTAGAAATAACTTCCCCAATTTACCCCCCCTTTCTACAGTGGGAAACCCGTTGAAGAAAAAAAGCCCTTGTGCCCTCATTGGCCTGGGACAGTAAAAAATGTTCCAAACAATAAAATATCTTAAGAAGCAAAGTTTTCCTTTGTGGTTTTTCTACTTTAGAAATGTCCCCAAACCCCCCTATGCCCTGTGACCTCCCTGAAATTAACGTCCCCTTTTAAATGGACCCCATTAAAAAGCAAAATTTTTCATGGGGGTCCCATACAGTAGTAAAGTCTGTCTTTATGCTCAATAATGTGGCCCTCATATAGTGTACTGTACTCCTCTGTGTACCACTTTTTAGCCTTACTCCTCCTCTCTCCATGTTGGTGTGTGTATAACGAAACTGGCATCAGACGTGGCCGCACTCCCTTTAGATGTCACTTGGTTGCGATCCGATTATGTTCCTGAGTGGAATGCATAGCGTCTCTCCAGCATCTGAAGAGGTTACATGAAGCAGAGTCGGCAGGACCTATATCTGCGTGTGCTAGGGATCTCTCATGCTTACACCCACAAAACCATGGGGGAGGAGTCTCATCAATGGAATGAACTCGCACTTGGATAAAAGTGGGGTCACCGAAGACGTTCTAAGGTAGGACCTATCCTGTGAAGTATGGAGGGTCTACTTTCTTCCCGCTCTGCATCTAAAAAGCCCAGAGCGAACCCTAGCAAAGAAAATGTTACTGGCTTGGGTAGGTCTTTCTTTTAAGAGCAGGATAAAATATTTTATGGTTATTCTTTCTCCCCCTTTTTTCCAGGGGGACTAGGATCCTGCACCTAAAAGTAAAATTAAGATTGCAAGCCGTTAATGTGCTATCTGTGCATCTGTGCTAAGAAGCTGTCATCTTCCATAAAAAAGCAGCTATGGTAAAGTTGTACAGATAAAATTGTTCAAAATGAACAACCTTCATTAATGGAAGAGATTAAGGGGATGGCTTTCTGGAAAATGTAGTCTTCCCTAGCCTCCTGTTAACAATCTGTGTCCCGGGGAAAAGAAAAATTAGCTTACAACATCAGTCAGACTCAGACTCACAGGAAGGTTTTGCATCTATCCCTGAAGAGTTGCTAGAAGAAAGCAAATTATTCTCAACTCCAGACTTGGCCCAAGAGGACAAAAAATATTTTTTTATCAGAAAATATGGAAGAGCTCCTTACAGGAGTAAGAAGTACTATGGAAGTGGAAGAGGTGAATACCACACCCTTAGTCCAGGATGATATATTTGGAGGATGCCGAGCAAGAAAGAAGATCTTGTTAACTATACATGAGCACATTCATAGTCTGATTTTTGATGAATAGAAATTCCTATAGAGACGGTTATGTACTCTTTTTAGCTAAAAGATGCAAAAGGTCAACATCCAAATGGCTGGAATAGCAAAAAACACAGTTTTTCCATTGGAAATTTTTCACAGTTTAGGGAACTGATTGATCAGAAAATGGAAAGTCTGTTGAGGAAGACCTGGAAAATTTTGGCAGCTTTACTAAGAGCGAATATGACCAGGGGAGGAGTCCTGAGGAGATAATTTGCATATTACCAGTGCATTCTGGGATAAGTGAAGAGTCTCCACGACCTCAAAGAACACTGGATTTTGGCCATTGCAGCTGAAAGGAGGACATCAGTAAACCGGAATTTTGGAACTTTTTTGCCGCTTTGATATCTCTTTAACAATAAGAACATGGAAGAGGCCAGGAGCCATTTGGTGAGCTGCATTTCTTGCTACATGTTCACAGATTTAAAGGGAATCTGTCACCCCATTTTCGACAATCAGCTGCAGCCACCGCCATCAGGGGCTTATCAACAGCATTCTGTAATGTGCAAATCTTAAATATAAAGTGCAAAAGGTGCAAGAGAACGGAATGCAGGACCATGTAAAATAAAGAAATTGTTGCCCATAAACCAGGATGGGTTAAATGTAAGCAAGGGGCACTGCCAAGTATAGATACAAAAGGAAGAATTATAACCTTGCTAATAGGTAGGTGCCAAGGGAATACTCAGATGTGCAAATAAACAAAAAATGGGGGGCTATACGTCACATTATTAGCATATATTAGCAGCTATACATTATAGAAATCAGTGATAAGGCAAACAATTAGCTCATTAAACACCAAATGCAAGCGGCGCTATCGCATATGTGAGGACAATAGTTTGACCAGAAGTAATGAAAAGGCACATTAGACATAAATTTGTCCCGGTGAAAAGAGTATCAAGCACCATAGAGTAATTACCTTAGGTTAGCAGGGAGATGGAACAGTCACAGAAGCAGTGCCAAAAAAGGGAAGGCTGGGACGCTCCCCACCCATCATGATGAGCGCCGTTTCGCAAACTTGCTTCTTCCTGGGGCGTGTGCTAGTCAGGTGCTAGGAGGGTATTTATATGCAAGGCCCAGAGGTGAGTATATCGGAGGGTACACAGGATATTGGATATTGTGAGCGCACTCGCAGGGTATCATCCCCTATTGGCTAAGGGGACTTCCGGCAATTCGCTCCGTGACTCTTGGTGGAATACACTGTGGTCACGTGATGGAGCGCTTCCGGAAGTCAGAGGGCACGGTTCCACGGCGCGTGCGCATCCATACCGCCGTTTTTTTTTTCTTCATTGGAGGTCCAATTATCCTGTGTTTTTTAATTTTTGTTCTGCTACTTTTAAATATTGTGAAATAAATAAATTTAATTTTAATAATCTTGTTTCCTCTCACTTCATATCTCTTATGGGTTGGTCCATAATTGAATTGGTGTAATATGTGAATTGAAGTGACTATGGCCGCTGTCATAATAAGGACTTTGAGAACACTTTATACATGTTGACAGATTTACCAGTGGAAAAAAAGAACTTCACATGTCAGAGATGCAATCTTGTGTTCCTGTTGGAGGAAAAGTT
>JARQOD010011935.1:0-21511 GCA_033576555.1 Oophaga sylvatica
AAATGTACCGTCCGCCTGAAATGGCTGATACCAGAGAAGAAAAGACTTTATTCCATTGAGCCAATGTATGTATGGGTGTACGGTCTGTTAAAATGGTGAAATGTACAATGCTGTACTTACCATAGAAAAATACGATGCCTCTTGTACAGGGCCGATGGGGAGAGGGGTAATCTGTCCCCCAGGCCTCCCCACACTGGGTCATGAGTCTAACAGCTAAAATGCTGGTCACCTGTAGCCACCACCAGGGGAGCTCCCAGAATACAGTTCAATGAGCGCTTCATAAAGCAGTGTGCAGTGAGCTCCCCCTAGTGGTGACTACTTATGACAATGTAAATATCTGAGCACAACTAATGCAGCACAACATGCCACTGACTACTCCAGTCTGAAACTTACACACATGGTCCAGATTTGTGTTACCTTTCTAGTAAAGTAAGAAAAACAACGGTCAGTAAAAAACAAACCTTGAAACAGACAAAAGGAACATTCAATTTAAATTTACTGAATATCAACTAATGACAATCAGACAGAAAACTATGTAAAAAAAAAAAGAAAATAGTCCGGATGAAAATGATGGCAACCCTAGAAAAGACTGAAAATAATTTGGCCATTGGGACATGTAAAACTAATGGCTGTCTTGTGATTAGCATCACAGGCATCTAAAAACTTGTAATCAGTCAGTCGGCCTATTTACAGGGTGAAAAGTAGTCATTGTGCTGTTTGGAATCGTGGTGAGTACAGCACTGAATATGGAGCATAAACAGCTCAGGAGAGAGATGTCTCAGGAGATCAGGGAGAAAATGATAGACAAACATGATACAGGTAGAGGCTAGAAGACGTCTAACAGCTCAATGTTCCTGTTACTACAGGAGCACAGATTATTCAGAAGTTTAGGGTCTATGGGGCTGTAGCCGACCTCCCTGGACGTGGCCACAAGAGGAAAACTGACAAGTTTTAGAGACGGAAAATACGCAGGGGAACCACCGAGCCCAGAACAACTTCCAAAGAGATTAGAGGTGAACTCCAAGGTCAAGGTCCATCAGTGTCAGATCGCACCGTCCATCACTGTCTTGGCCAAAGTGGACTTCATGGAAGACGCCCGAGGAGGATCCACTGCTGAAAGCAAATCATAGAGAAGCGAGACTGGAATTTGCCATGATGCAAATTGACAACCCACAAAGCTTCTGGGAGAACGTCCTGTGGCCGGATGAGAACAAAACTGGAGCTTTATGACGTCATAAAGAACATTGTACCTCCTGTGAAACATGGAGGAGACTCGGTTATGTTCTGGGGCTGCTCTACTGCATCCGGCACAGGGGGCCTTGGATCTGTGCAGAGTACAATGAAATCTCAAGGATATAAAGGCATTCTGGAGCAAAATGTGCTGCCGAGTGTCAGAAAGCTCGGTCTGAGTCACTGCTCATGGGTCCTCCAACAGTAAAATGACCCAAAACACAACTAAAAACATCCAAAAATGGCCAAGAGCAAAGCATCGGATTCTCCTGTGGAGGCTTCTATGAGTCCTGATCTAAATCCTACAGAACATCTGTGGAAGGAGCTGAGACATGGAGTCTGGAGAAGACGCCTTCACACCTGAGACACAAGGAGCCGTCTGCTCATGAGGAATTGGCCAAAATACCTGTGGACGGGGGCAGAAGTCTCACTGAGCGTTACAGAAATCGTTTGTCTGCAATGATCGCCTCAAAAGGACGGGTCTCAAAACATTAAGTTAAGGGAACCATCATTTTTGTCCAGGCCGGTATCATTAGGTTATTTTTTTATTAAACCAAAATTCAAAGGCAAAAAAGCAAAGTCTGAGTATTATTAGTTGATATTCAGTAAGTATAAATTGAAAATTATTTTGTCAGTTTCAATGTATTTATGTGACCTTTATGGGGTTTTCTTACTTTAATAGAAGGTACCAACAATTTTGCCCATGTGTGTATTTACCCCTTCATCACAAATATCTTCAGTAAGTAGTAAAGCCCCTCTGGCTGTTATAACCTGCTGCTCCTCTGGCTGTTATGACCTGCTGCCCTCTGGCTGTTATGACATACTGCTCCTCTGGCTGTTATAACCTGCTGCCCCTCTGGCTGTTATGACCTGCTGCTCCTCTGGCTGTTATGACCTGCTGCTCCTCTGGCTGTTATAACCTGCTGCCCCTCTGGCTGTTATGACCTGCTGCTCCTCTGGCTGTTATGACCTGCTGCCCTCTGGCTGTTATAACCTGCTGCTCCTCTGGCTGTTATGACCTGCTGCTCCTCTGGCTGTTATAACCTGCTGCTCCTCTGGCTGTTATAACCTGCTGCTCCTCTGGCTGTTATGACCTACTGCAGAGGTGATGCAGATTTACTGGGGAATCTTAGTCCATTCCTTATGGTCAATGGCTTTCAGTTCACAAATAATCTTGGATTGTCAAGTGACTGATCCAATAAGTGAATAGAAGAGATCATTGCCTGCACGAAAAAAGAGCGGGATACAAAAACATACAAATGACATTGATTGTTCATAGAGATACAGCAGGAAGCTGAGATCACATAGGAGCACCGGCTGCACTTCATGGACGTGGCAAAAAGCGGACCTGGCACTGACTGCCACCAGATTACTGAAGAGACAGGTGGTCACAAACCGTTGAGTGACTGCAAAAGACCCACGGTGAGATTTAGTGGCAACAGGAGCTGAGGTTTCAGTTTGATTGTAAGACGCATACTAAACGCTGAAGGTGTCCATGTCTATACTCTAACACGTCACCTCAACTGACCCAAAGCACAAGAAAAGTCGCCTCTAATATGTCCAAAACTATATAAATAAGTCACAAAAGTTCTGGGATTCTGTTCTGTGGAGCGATGAAACAAAACTGGGACTTTTCCAGCCAATAGGTCAGTGGTATGTCTGGAAGAGGAAGAATGAAGCAAAAGCAGAAAAGAACATTGTGCATACAGTGTAGCATGGTGGTGACTCCGTGATTTCTCCAGTGAAGCATAGTGGTTGCTCAGTGATGCCTACAGTGTAGCATGGTGGTGACTCCATGATTTCTCCAGTGAAGCATAGTGGTTGCTCAGTGATGCCTACAGTGAATCATGGGGGTGGCTCAGTGAAGACTTTAGTGAAGCATGGCGGTGGTTTGGTGTTGTCTACAGTGAAGCATGGTGGTGACTCTGTTATTTCTCCAGTGAAGCATAGTGGTTGCTCAGTGATGCCTACAGTGAATCATGGGGGTGGCTCAGTGAAGACTTTAGTGAAGCATGGCGGTGGTTTGGTGTTGTCTACAGTGAAGCATGGTGGTGACTCTGTTATTTCTCCAGTGAAGCATAGTGGTTGCTCAGTGATGTCTACAGTGAAGCATGGCGGTGGCTCAGTGAAGACTTTAGTGAAGGATGGCGGTGGTTTGGTGTTGTCTACAGTGAAGCATGGTGGTGGCTCAATGATATTTTAGTGAAGCATGGTGGTGGCTCGGTGATGTCTACAGTGAAGCATGGTGGTGGCTCAATGATATTTTAGTGAAGGATGGCGGTGGTTTGGTGTTGTCTACAGTGAAGCATAGTGGTGGCTCAATGATATTTTAGTGAAGCATGGTGGTGGCTCGGTGATGTCTACAGTGAAACACAGTGGTGGCTCAGTGATATCTACAGTAAAGCACAGCAGTGACTCAGTGATGCTCTGGGGCTGCTATACTTTCTCTGGCACTGGAAACCGATAGTGTTTAAAGGCCAAGATGGATTCAATCAAGTATTGGCAAATCCTCGGAGAAAATGTCATGTCTTCTGTGAGGAGCTAGCACTCAAGCATCATAGGACTTACCAACAGGACAAAGATCCCGAGCACACTTCACTGTCCACCAAACTTTGGTCTCAAAGACGTCTTGGAAGATTAACCCCTGGTTATACTAGCTGTGTTGAGACATTTATATTCTTGTAGAACTTTTCAATGGGGGTTGAATAATTTTGATTCTAACGCTATCTGTCTCACGTCTACCTATTTATCTATCTACCTGTCTCCATCACAAAGACCTGAACCTACCTCTGAACCATGGTGCGTTACGCACTGAAGAACAAGCAAGCGAGAGCCGCACCAAGTCTTGGTCCCCTTGTTCTGCGATGCACGCTTGGCTCTCATAGAAGTGAATGGAGAGAGCTGCACAGGCAGGACAGGGTTTGGAGGACCCCCATTGTTTATTTTGGGAATATACCATATATACCTGCACCTCTGCCCTAATATGTGACTGGCCCTGATGTGTTTGGTAATGACACCTGCCCTGGACTAAAATAATACATCCTGGGTATCTTGAGGGTAAACCGAGGCCCAAGATACAAGAAACCCTGTTCCCGAGAGGGCGCCGGCGCGGTGACCTGGTGTGATCCCATTTCAGTGTTTATTTGCATGATTTGGTTGCAGGGGATTCGTGGGGGGAAGGCACATATGTAGTTACAGGTACTGGCGCACTATATCGAGGTCTCCGTCACTTTGGATCTACAGGGTGAAAACTCTATTTGTGTCCCTGTATCTGCCCTAAAGAACCAAGTATGGAAAGAACGATGATGGTTTCAGACAGATCCGTATTGCCTTTATCTCCGTACATCAGGGGAAACATTCACTACATAAGTTCCTTGGTGAAATGCGAGTAGAAAACATTCCTGGTGAGCATCGGGCATGCGTCCCGTCTCCAAACTTCTGCCCATACAGTTTCGGAATCCATTACTTTTTTTTTTTTTTCTCGAGGTCTCGATTCACATCCCGTATTATTGCAAATTTTATGGAAGAAATAGTTACCAAAATATCCGAGCTAAGATTAGGAGAAATCAACACGATGGAAAACAAGTGTCAAGATACTGTCGTTAATGCCGTCCTTATGTCTCCACCTCCTCTTCATCCATCAGTGGGATTTCTGGTAGGAGGAAAACGGACATTGTTATTGAGATGATGGGCGCGGCGGTCAGATCTTATCTATTACAAGATCTAGGTATAAAATGCATTTAAAATAAGGAGCGGTAATCTAGGAACACAATTACAGGGGAAACGCACAGGAGAGGCGGCAGACTGTGCTCCGCGCAGCGTCGTACATGTCACAAGCCATACATCATCTGCAGAAGGAAATCTAGTGACAAGCAGTGAAGCGGGACATGTTGGACTCCTAAAGGTTAATATTTAGAAAATTGTTTTTCTATGGAGCCCGAGCGAAGTAATTGGTCATTTTTTAAAGGTGCACTCAAGGCAAAACTAATGAACTGTGTGATACGGTAATTTCTTGTTGCTTTCCACCGGCGCAGCTCGCTTTCCTTACCGTCTGCAATGTCGATGCTCGGACTTGTGGTCGCTGTTTCGCTGTTCATGTTCTGTGTGCCCGGCGTCCTCATGTGTGTCATGGAAGAAGACTGTAACGTGTGATGAAGGTCGGAGGATTCCAACAAGCTGTCGAAGGTCTCCGACTCCTCGCATAAACTGTCTGTGTTGGGGTTACCAGGATAGGCGGGAGGGTGGGATTCTTCCGTGTGAGACGGACTCCTCTGGCCAGCAGAGGACATATAGCCAGGAGGGGTGACGTTCACGCCGCTGCTGACCGCTTCATCGTAGGAAGGAAGCATGACCAGGACGCCGTCCACCACCACAAAGTCCGGCTCTGCCGAGCTGTCCTGGGGACTTCTAGAGGGAGGTGTGAAATAGATATTAGATAGTTTAACTACAGAATCAATATAACAGAACTATCTACCATCCATTGATCTAGCTGCTACATTTTTGGGGAGGGAATGGGTGTTATACACCAGTCTTGAACCTATAAAAGTGATGTCACTTCTGACCGTCCACAATGCACAAAGAAGAGCCGGGTCTGTGTAGGACCTACGCCGCTCCAGCTCTTCTTTAGTGCTTTGTGCACATTGTTAGATGCTGCTAAAATCAACTGGTAGAATTTTTAGTAAATTGTTGAAACATAAGTCCGATGTGTGAGATCAGTCAGTCATTGACACATCGCCCATACAGAAACCTCACAGTGTGATGCCGAGTTCGCACCTCGGAAGGAAATGGGTTTTGAACTTAGTCTGGAAACTTCTGGCAATGATGACCAACAGAAGGACCAGGAGGACGCTGCTCGCAGTGAAAGCCACAATCTTCCATGTTGTCAGCATCGTCTCTTGGCTGTTAGGCCAGGATTTTTCTACTCAAAGTAAAAAACAAAAACAAAGTGTAAAAAAGAACAATAATTGTAATTTTTGTGAAGATCTTTGAAAGCTGGAAACCGTAACAGAAATGGGGAATATCAGTCACATATGAGCCAGGAGACACATCAGCCATAACAATAAAACCACCTGCCCAATATTATGTAGATTCCTCACGTCTCTAGGACACCTCTGACCCATACAAGCCCGGACTGCACAGATCTCTGAGGGGTTAGGTGAGATCTGGCACAAAATAATAGCAGCAGATCTTTGTCCTTTGCGTTGCTCAGTGCGGCCTCCATGGATTTGACTTGTTTTCCCAACAGATCCAAAAGATCATTGACCGGATGGAGATATAGGGAGTTGGATACAAGTCATCACCTTGATCTCAGACCCTTACTGACCAACAAGGGTCCTCATGTGGGTACATGATCTGTACAATGTTTAGGTAGGTGGTAGTGTTACATCCATACAATATCAAGACCCAAGAATACCAGCTGAAAATTGTCCCATCATACTGGCTTGTCTTTTTCCCATAGTGCATGACCCACGTGTTTCCGGATGCCCATCTGATTCCTCAGGCCAGGCCAACATATTCTTTTCTTCACTGGCTCCATGGTCCACATCTAAGTGAGCTATAAACAAGGTCAGCATGGGCATTAACCAGTTCTCCTTCCTTGGACCACTTTTGGTAGGTACTAACCCTCACATACCGGGAACATCCCGCAAGACCTGCCAAATACCAACAACACCCCACAAGACCTGCCAAATACCAACAACACCCCACAAGACCTGCCAAACACCAGAACCACCCCACAAGACCTGCCAAATACCAGAACCACCCCACAAGACCTGTCAAATACCAGAACCACCCCACAAGACCTGCCAAATACCAGGACCATCCCACAAGACCTACCAAATACCGGGACCAGTCCACAAGACCTGCCAAATACCAGGACCATCCCACAAGACCTGCCAAATACCAGAACCACCCCACAAGACCTACCAAATACCGGGACCATCCCACAAGACCTGCCAAATACCAGAACCACCCCACAAGACCTGCCAAATACCAGAACCACCCCACAAGACCTGCCAAAAACTGAGACCACCCCCACAAGACCTGCCAAATATCAACAACACCCTACAAGACCTGCCAAATACCAGAACCATCCCACAAGACCTGCCAAATACCAGGACCATCTCACAAGACCTGCCAAATACCGGGACCAGTCCACAAGACCTGCCAAATACCGGGACCATCCCATAAGACCTGCCAAATACCGGGACCATCCCATAAGACCTGCCAAATACCGGGACCATGCCATAAGATCTGCGGTATGACGGGAACACCACACAAGGCCTGATTTATACAAGTCGCTATCCATCACAATCACTTGGAACCTTACGTTTGCTCATTTTCAGCTTCCAAAGCATCACCTTTTACAACTGTCTGTTTTTTCGTTTCTTGACACCTCACTCCTGACAGTCGCCATTCTCACCACATGTTCTCACTTCTGGCATAAGTCCATATTATAGTGCAGTGGGACATTAATGAAGGTGATAGATCGGAGCCCATAAGAAGCACTATATACATCCGATATGACAGGTAGCGATGACTTACCTGTCTTCTCACAGTAGAGCGGAGACGATGGGAACCACTCTCCAGACTGGCACGTGAAGTACTTGTAATCGTTGGACAGCATGTACCCAGGGTCACAGTAAAACTCAATCACAGTCCCATGTATGTACCGTTCACAGGGCTGAGGGTGACAAATGTAATCTCCATGTGCCACCATTGGGGGAAGGGGGCAAACTAAAAGAAAAGAGGAGAAAATTTAACATAAAGATCAAGTTGTGGACCGACCATTTGACTTTTAGGGCATTGGCCAAAAACTCATACTCAGATGGGACCCAGTACGCTTTTAGTCCATTTTAGAAAGTAGCGTTTATCCATGGGTGGTCATTGAGTGGGCGCAGTGTAGAAGTACTGAAGATTTTTTTACATCAGGTCATAGAAAGAACATGACATGGCAGAGTGGAGAGAGAGTCCAAAGAGTCGCGACTGAGTGAAGCATCTCCTTCTGTAACGTCCACATGGACCGGTGGTGTCCTAATGGGTCCACTCCTTTAGTTATTACCTTGTACCTCCTGAAATTTCCTACTAATTAGGATAGGTGCTGTGTACCACCACCTGATCCCCAGTAGGCTTTCCTCTGCAAAATATAGGCAACCCCTTTCATTTTCCTTCAGGATAACCTCACAATGGCTCTTAGTGGTGATACCCAACACAATTTGTTTTAAGGTGACTATCGCTTTAAAATCAGTTAAACCAGTAAAGCATTTACTGGCCGGAAGGGGTCTGTGACAACCTCAACCAACGTGACAAAAAAGCACCAAAATGTATTGAAGAGTTTGGGTTGCAATTACCTTTATAGGGAATTCGGCTTTAATATAGGAGGATCTCCGGGTCAGGACCTCCATTTATAAGCCAGACTACAATGTGGCTACATAGAGCGTCTCCCTCTCTAGAGGACTCGGAAAGTTCCTGCATTATATAATTACATTGGAGACATTGTAATGCCTTATTTACCCTGTGGTGGCGCTGCAGGAGAATTACATCTATTACTGGAGACCCTCACGGATTACTAGGTTAATCTTTAGGAGTCCCAAACGTGAGATCTTCTCAAGACTGATAGCATCTGATATTGTAGGATATTCCTGATCCCCAAAAAACTAAATGTAGGGTATTCTTCATCTACAATAGATTATCTAGATAAAACCTAGGCAGGGTCCTAGACTTTAGAAAATTTAAAGAGGTTCTCTACACTGGATAATCCTAGTGTTACGACTCTGTTGTCGAGTGTCCCGGGACCAGGGCTCCTTCCCTGTCCCTAACGCTAGGGGCGTCCTAGCTCGCCCTGTTCCCCAGATTACTTCTAATGGCGAAGTCGCTGGGACCACGTTTCTTGCCTTAGCTCCTGAATCCGCTCTCTGTCTATACCCTTCCCCCACCCAGGGAAGAGGGGAGTAGTAGTGTATCGTAATACACCAACCAGACTAACAAGGTAATATGAACAGGCGTAACGAAAAATACCAAATATACTCACATGTACAACAGAGGAAAACACCTGGGAGTGGAAGAGGGGGTTAAACCAAAGTAGGAGGAAAAGGGGAATTATCACACCCCCAAAACCTAGCAACAGTCACAGATAAATCCACCCACTGCCTTCTCCAATAATAACCATCAACAACCACAAGTCATGCAGCATAAGCTAGCTCTGACAATCAGTGCTAGCCAGGACCCAGATTATATAGGAGATGGGAGTGGCTAACAGTGAACAGCTGGGAGCCTTAATACAGGAAAGCTTACAGGAGTGCTCAACTGAGCAGATTAACCCCTGCACTGCTAAAAGAAACCTGCACTGTTTAATATGAGGGTGAAGTGCTTCTAAACAGTGCAGGAGTAGGAGAAATCAGACGCTGCGGTCTTCTGGCTCCTCTCTGTCGCTGTAAACTTGTGACACCTAGTTTGTCAGAATGATCTCCAATGATAAGCTTATCCTGCTATTATTACGCATCCACAACGATCACCTGTGATCTGTGAAGGAACCAGGCAGTAAGTGTTCAATTTTCTTACAGCACCTCCACAGGAAAAATGAGGAATTACACAGCTCCTACTAAAACCAATGAACAATACACGCAAGGTCCTCCTCCTCAGTAGATTCTCTTTGCTCTTATAGATAAGAGTCCTGAATGTTGGACCGCTGTACTCAGAATTCCTTAATAGGGCATTCAAATATGGATTTTGATTCCTTTATTTTAGTATCCTACTGTTTTTTATTGTCTGATGTTTTGGTTTTTTTTTATGATAGCAAAGACCTGTGAAATAGGGCTCCCCAATGATTCCTAAAATGAGCAGAGGTGGCCGCACTTCTGCTCACAGATGGAAATCGCTTCAATGACCAACAGAAAAGTTTCTGTTGTCTGTGAACATTTCCCCTAAATAATATATTACACTGTTTCCCGTCCTTCCAGAATCACAAGCAGATTCAATGAATCTCGCTGAGTATTAATGATCTCCAGATTAGTGACGTGGCCATGAGCAGAGTCGGCGTCTGCAGCACCTTCCCCTCTGCTCCGCAGCACCTTCCCCTCCGCTCCACAGCACCTTCCCCTCCGCAGCACCTTCCCCTCCGCTCCACAGCACCTTCCCCTCCACTCCACAGCACCTTCCCCTCCGCTCCGCAGCACCTTCCCCTCCGCTCCGCAGCACCTTCCCCTCCGCTCCACAGCACCTTCCCCTCCGCAGCACCTTCCCCTCCGCTCCACAGCACCTCCCCAACCCACCACATGAGGACGCTCCGCATCCCAATCTGAGACGTGTGAATTGGAGACTACAAGGTTCCTCCATCTACTGAAGCTGCTGCCAGGAAACCCAGTGACTGACAGACGGCTCCATTACACCCCACACAGCACTAATCTCCCTGTAATCTATCACATAGACAGCGATGTATTGTATTCTGCGCAGGAAGAAGATCACGTCACTGGGAGATGACATGAAATTCCATGAATCATCTGCCCTCACAACTGCGATGCTATAGTTGCACTGGATAAGGCTGGCCCTATTATATGTATCCTATATGTAGTTTATCAGGCTAGCCCTATTATATGTATCCTATGTAGTTTATCAGGCTGGCCCTATTATATGTATCCTATATGTAGTTTATCAGGCTCCCCCTATTATATGTATCCTATATGTAGTTTATCAGGCTCCCCCTATTATATGTATCCTATATGTAGTTTATCAGGCTCTCCCTATTATATGTATCCTATATGTAGTTTATCAGGCTGGCCCTATTATATGTATCCTATGTAGTTTATCAGGCTGGCCCTATTATATGTATCCTATGTAGTTTATCAGGCTGGCCCTATTATATGTATCCTATATGTAGTTTATCAGGCTCCCCCTATTATATGTATCCTATATGTAGTTTATCAGGCTGGCCCTATTATATGTATCCTATATGTAGTTTATCAGGCTGGCCCTATTATATGTATCCTATATGTAGTTTATCAGGCTCCCCCTATTATATGTATCCTATATGTAGTTTATCAGGCTCCCCTATTATATGTATCCTATATGTAGTTTATCAGGCTGGCCCTATTATATGTATCCTATATGTAGTTTATCAGGCTGGCCCTATTATATGTGTCCTATATGTAGTTTATCAGGCTGGCCCTATTATATGTGTCCTATATGTAGTTTATCAGGCTCCCCCTATTATATGTGTCCTATATGTAGTTTATCAGGCTCCCCCTATTATATAACAACTTTCATGGAAACAATCGCCTAAAAGGTTAATTAACATCAATAAATGTATTGAAGAATATGTGTAGGCATTTGTTTAGAAAAAATAGAGGGAAATTTCGCAAAAGCAAGCATAGACATAAGGACCAAAAAACAGACGAAAAAAATTCCCAAAAAAAATCAAAATAGTATAAAAGTATAAATTTTATTCATTATCATGACATACAGGAAATTCAAACAGGGATGGGAAGGAGGTAAAGACCAAAAATGTACATGCAAAATGAGGGGTGCAACGGTGGAGAAAGGGAGATGCATGTGATAGTACAAACATGTGGGTATAACCTATCACAATCATGACATATCATTAAAGGCAAACATTATGAAAAATTCATATATATCATACCAAAAGATTGAATGCTGCCCAAATATATCCACAAAATAAATCCAAAATGGGTTGTATTAAGACATGGATCGTCCCTTAGAGTATAATAATGACGCTTATCAAAAACAAAGGCAATCACATATACAAAATCCTAATTATCCATGAAGAGGGAAGTCAAATCAATTACCTATATGAATAGATGTGTCAGCGTCTCCACAGTGCACCCACCCTGACGCGCGTTTCGGCGGAATGGCCTTTTTCAAGGCCTATCCCCCTATTATATGTATCCTATATGTAGTTTATCAGGCTGGCCCTATTATATGTATCCTATATGTAGTTTATCAGGCTCTCCCTATTATATGTATCCTATATGTAGTTTATCAGGCTGGCCCTATTATATGTGTCCTATGTAGTTTTTCAGGCTGGCCCTATTATATGTATCCTATATGTAGTTTATCAGGCTGGCCCTATTATATGTATCCTATATGTAGTTTATCAGGCTCCCCCTATTATATGTATCCTATATGTAGTTTATCAGGCTGGCCCTATTATATGTGTCCTATGTAGTTTTTCAGGCTGGCCCTATTATATGTATCCTATATGTAGTTTATCAGGCTCCCCCTATTATATGTATCCTATATGTAGTTTATCAGGCTGGCCCTATTATATGTGTCCTATGTAGTTTTTCAGGCTGGCCCTATTATATGTGTCCTTTGTAGTTTTTCAGGCTGGCTCTGTTATATGTATCCTATATGTAGTTTATCAGGCTGGCCCTATTATATGTGTCCTATGTAGTTTTTCAGGCTGGCCCTATTATATGTATCCTATATGTAGTTTATCAGGCTGGCCCTATTATATGTGTCCTATGTAGTTTTTCAGGCTGGCTCTGTTATACTTGTTAGATGTTTGCAACTTCTGCGCTGTTTCAAACTGGCTATAATTGTAGGACACAGCATTATAATTTACTCTGTTATGGGAGAATTGTGACATGCACTCATCTCTCTCTTGAGCTACATGTCAATAAAGATGTATGTAGTGCTCCCTCCCGTGGCAGGTGTAAAAATCTGTATGCAGTGAGCTCCCCCTAGTGGTGGCTGTATAAATCTGTATGTATTAAGCGTTCACTAGTGGTGACTATATAAATCTGTATGTAGTGAGCTTCCCCTAGTGGTGGCTGTATATGTATAAATCTGTATGTAGTGAGCTCCCCCTAGTGGTGGCTGTATAAATCTGTATGTATTAAGCGTTCCCTAGTGGTGGCTGTATAAATCTGTATGTAGTGAGTTCCGCCTAGTGGTGGCTGTATAAATCTGTATGTAGTGAGTTCCGCCTAGTGGTGGCTATATAAATCTGTATGTAGTGAGTTCCGCCTAGTGGAGACTGTATAAATCTGTATGTAGTGATCTCCCCCTAGTGGTGGCTGTATAAATCTGTATGTAGTGATCTCCCCCTAGTGGTGGCTGTATAAATCTGTATGCAGTGAGCTCCCCCTAGTGGTGACTGTATAAATCTGTATGCAGTGAGATGCCCCTAGTGGTGACTATATAAATATGTATGCAGTGAGCTCCCCCTAGTGGTGACTGTATAAATCTGTATGCAGTGAGCTCCCCCTAGTGGTGGCTGTATAAATCTGTATGTATTAAGCATTCCCTAGTGGTGACTATATAAATCTGTATGTAGTGAGCCCCCCTAGTGGTGGCTGGATATGTATAAATCTGTATGTAGTGAGCTCCCCCTAGTGGTGGCTGTATATGTATAAATCTGTAGTAGTGACTCCCTATGTGGCTGTATAAATCTGTATGTATTAGCGTTCCCTAGTGGTGACTGTATAAATCTGTATGCATTAAGCTTCCCCTAGTGGTGACTGTATAAATCTGTATGTAGTGATTCCCCTTAGTGGTGCTGTATAAATCTGTATGTAGTGAGTGCCGCCTTAGTGGTGGCTGTATAAATCTGTATGTAGTGAGTTCCGCCTAGTGGTGGCTGTATAAATCTGTATGTAGTGAGTTCCGCCTAGTGGTGGCTGTATAAATCTGTATGTAGTGAGTTTCGCCTAGTGGAGACTGTATAAATCTGTATGTAGTGATCTCCCCTAGTGGGGCTATATAAATCTGTATGTAGTGATTCCCCTAGTGGTGGCTTATAAATCTGTATGTAGTGAGATCCCCTAGTGGTGCTGTATAAATCTGTATGTAGTGAGTTCCGCCTAGTGGTGCTGTATAAATCTGTATGTAGTGAGTTTGCCTAGTGGAGCTGTATAAATCTGTATGTAGTGATTCCCCTAGTGGGGCTTATAAATCTGTATGTAGTGAGTTCCCCCTAGTGGTGGCTGTATAAATCTGTATGTAGTGAGCTCCTCCTAGTGGTGACTGTATAAATCTGTATGTATGAGCTCCCCTAGTGGTGACTGTATAAATCTGTATGTATTAAGCATTCCCTAGTGGTGACTATATAAATCTGTATGTAGTGAGCTCCCCTAGTGGTGCTGATATGTATAAATCTGTATGTAGTGAGCTCCCCTAGTGGTGGCTGTATATGTATAAATCTGTATGTAGTGAGCTCCCCCTAGTGGTGGCTGTATAATTGTATGTATAACGTTCCTAGTGGTGACTGTATAACGTAGCATGATCTCCCCCTAGTGGTGGCTGTATAAATCTGTATGTATGAAGTTCCGCTAGTGGTGGCTGTATAAATCTGTATGTAGTGAGTGCCCCCTAGTGGTGGCTGTATAAATCTGTATGTAGTGAGTTCCGCTAGTGGTGGCTGTATAAATCTGTATGTAGTGAGTTCCGCCTAGTGGTGGCTGTATAAATCTGTATGTAGTGAGTTTTGCCTAGTGGAGACTGTATAAATCTGTATGTAGTGATCTCCCCTAGTGGTGGCTATATAAATCTGTATGTAGTGAGTTCCGCCTAGTGGTGGCTGTATAAATCTGTATGTAGTGATTGCCCCTAGTGGTGCTGTATAAATCTGTATGTAGTGAGTTCCGCCTAGTGGTGGCTGTATAAATCTGTATGTAGTGAGCTCCCCTAGTGGTGGCTGTATAAATCTGTATGCAGTGAGTTCCGCCTAGTGGTGACTGTATAAATCTGTATGTAGTGAGCTCCCCCTAGTGGTGGCTGTATACATCTGTATGTAATGAGTCCCCGTAGTGGTGACTGTATAAATCTGTATGTAGTGAGAGCCCCCTAGTGGTGGACTATATAATCTGTATGCAAATGAGCTCCCCTAGTGGTGACTGTATAAATCTGTATGCAGTGAGCTCCCCCTATTGGTGACTGTATAAATCTGTATGCAGTGAGCTCCCCCTAGTGGTGGCTGTATAAATCTGTATGCAGTGAGCTCCCCCTAGTGGTTACTTATGGGGACCAGAATCTTACTATTTATGTCTTTGTGAAGGCATACAATAGCTTCGGATCTATGTAGCAGAAAATCTGAGCTCTGACCCCTATATAGATGTATTGTGAAATGAATCAGCATAGAATTTTGCATCTCTTTAGCCGCTGATCATGTAAAGCCCGGTGATCACAGTGATCATATAAAACCTGCTATTTAAATTAGATTCTTTTTTTTTAAAGCAAATCTCAAAGTGAAATCTTCCTGAGCTGTACAGTAGATTTATAAGGCCCGGTCCCCGCCATGAATTATGCACTCGCTGGCATATTGTATTTTCCAACTGACACGATTAATCTGGCTGACGGCAGCCCACTAATCTGCTCTCCATAATGAGGGCCTGCAAAACACAAAGACACTACAGAAATGCCCATTTCCTTGGTGTGCCGTAAACATCCTGGACACCAGACAGCTGGCACGCCATCGACCTGGACATGTTTAGCTGGTGGTACCCGGGCTCCAGGGGCCACTACACAGGAGCCGTTCTCTGCCGTCTGCTTTATCGGACAAGAAGCATCTGCTCCTGATAGAAAAGTGCCTGTTACAGAAAAGTCACAGTCAACGCGAAGATTGAGACTCATCCGGAGGGGACATCTCAGCACCGAGAGCTTCGCACCTCGTGCCAAATCCACTTTCTCATCCTTGCCAAATGGGCTCTTGCCACAGCTAAGCAAGTAGGCAGAAAAGGCAGCAAAGAGATTGTCGGGATTAAAAAAAAAATAAAAAAGTCACCGCGCTTGGCCGGAGATTTTACTGTGTGTAAAATGAGGACACGCTCCGATAAGAAAATAGGCATCTGTTCTCCACCATAAACACAGATGAGCCGCCGCGCTCCGGTAAACAAGCCGCATGGGGATGCAACATTCACTTTGTAAATCTTTATAGCAGGTTGCAAAAACGACAGGACGCGTCCAACGACAAGCTGTGAAAATGGGAAGCAATCATGGGATGCCGGAGGAGGCGATGGTGCCGCTGATTGATGCGGAGACGTCTTCTATTCCAGAACATTATCCGATTTCATGTACGAGTGGGGGGGGGGGGGGGCACCAAGGATTACAACATATTTATATGCATCCAGAAGAGAGGGCGGTTATTTTATTACTTGTGGTGTGGCAGATTTTTTTTTACCGGCGGTGAAGGTTGGGCATCCAGTGTGTACTGTAGATCCTATACGTCATTTGACCATTAGATTTGGTGATGTCAATGGTTGGTTGAGGGACCAGTTGTAAACGTAATCAGATATCTAATCGGACAACCTAGAAGCCTGCTGCCTCAAAATCATGAGATGGATGCTTAGATGGATTCTCTAAGCCACAGGTCAGGGTGAACAACAACACGGACTAAAGGCCGACGGCACAGCGGGCATGACTTGACGGATGGCACATGGAACAACAAGGACCAGGACAGCAGGGAACACCGGAAGACACAGAGACAGGAGTCACACACACATGAACTGAAGATGTATAGTCATTTCAGGACTGGCAGCAGCGTTTGTAGTGTAAGTCTTGAAAACATTTTGTTATGCTTACAGCAGACAAAGGGTTAACCAGCAAAAAAATGGCTAATCGGAAGAGTTAGTCCGTTATGCTTACAGCAGACGAAGGGTTAGTTGCAGGTCTGAGCCAGGAAGTAAATGTAGTTGTAGGAACACACTGAAGCTTGATGAGAAGATTTGGGCTAAGTGGGACAAACTCCAAGGCACAAGGTAACTGAGCACAAAGCATACTTAATAATCACACACAAGGGCGTCAGAGTCAGCCTTAAAAGGCCTTGGGTGATGAAGCCACTGTAGTTCGCCAGGCAGCTTGTCAAGCCTAGTGTGGACCACAGCAAAGGGCGGCGGCTATAGGAAAAGGAAGCAGTGCCCGGCTCTGGAGGCAAGATCGGTTCACATAAAACCTAGAGAACTGCCACCTCATTATCAAAGAACCTAGAACCTGCCTTAGAATAATAGAACCTAGAACCCTGCTGCCTTAGAATCATAGAACCTTTCTGGCGTAGAACCATAGAACCTAGTACCCTGCTATCTTAGAACCATAGAACCCTGCTGCCTTACACTCATATAACCCTGCTGAGAGAGAGAGATAATTTCTATGCCAGAAGGGATTCTGGAGGTAATTTTATGAAAGACAAATTCAACTGGGGCATGCTCAATATACAAAAACGGATTCCGTCGTCGGATTCCGTCATATGACGGATGACGACGGATCCGCCGCCCATAGGCGGCCATTCTAGGAAAAGGCGGACGCGATGGATCCGTCACGATCCGCCATTTCGACGCAGGCAAAAAAAACGTTCAAAAGTCCGTCTACTCCAGGCAGCAGATGGAACGGACAACCATCCGTCGTAATCCGTCGCTAATGCAACTCTATGGGAAAAAAACGGATTCTGCCAAAAAAAAAAGTGGATCCGTTTTTTTCTCAAAAAGGCGGATTTTGATTGACGCTAAAAGACTGAAGTGTGAAAGAGGCCTTAGATTCATAGAACCTAGAACCCTGCCAGCTTACACAGAGTTCTACCACATCACAATCATAGAACCCTGCCGCCCTTGGATCCTGTTTACCGGCTCTTCCTGCTCCAGGAATCTTGGTGGCTTCATCATTATTGGACAGATTTACTTAGCTCGCTTTCTACTACTTCTACCTCGGTACAGACGACACAGGGCGATAGAAGCCATCCACTATTGTGTTACGTGTTTCGCCACTGGAGTTGTGGGCGCCATACTCCTGTCTATACCATCTTATGTTGTTATATCTGAGATTGACTATCGGTCTCCTATGTCAGTGGTGACACTGGTCGGATACTGGTTATGCCTCCACGTGTATCTTACGTACCGAGTATTCACCACTGGCACCGTAGATAGAGGCAGAATACATGATGATACATGGGCAGCGTTAATAAACCTAATGTGCCTCATAATCGGCTCTAGTGTTATTTGTCTCAATAATACGGTCTAAGTGACAAAAACATCTCATAATGGGGGGAATTTATTAATATTGTTGTTCTATGTGCAGCCTCAAACAGAAGGTGCACCAAACTTAATTAGAGATACATCCCTCCTAATAAAGTTGATGCAACTGTATGTGATTACCTACTATGGGCGGCTATAGGTTTAAAGGGAATCTGTCAGTAGGATCAACCCTTCTAAGCCGTATATATGAGCATGCAAGTCATAGGAAGATGAATAAAATGACACCTTGATATCTGCCATACGATGTCTTATTCCAGAGAAATTCACATTTTTCTTAATATCTAAATGAGCTGTTAAGATATGGGCCAGACATAGATCTCGATGAAAATCTGCTTCTGGGGGCATGTACTTCTTCCCCATGTATGATGTTGACCAATTATAAGCAGGCAGCAACATGCAAGGGAAAGAGGGGCGTGTTATTTCCTCTGCATGTTGCTGCCTGCTTATAATTGGTCAATGTCATACAGGGGAATAAGTCACGCCCAAGAGGCAGACTCTGGGAGATCTATGTCCGGCCCATAGATCTTAGCAGCTCATTTACATATTAACAAAAATGTGAATTTCTCTGGATAAGACATCGGATCGAGATATCAAGGTATCGTTTTATTCATCTTTGTATGACCTACGTGCCCATAGAGACGGCTTAGAAGGGTTGATCCCACTGACAAATCTATAATTGTTATCTGCACCCTCTTACTTAACCTCCTCGTGTCCGGCACTGAGTATCTGCTGCTGCTACCAGTGTCTGTTATTGTCTGCAGTGCTGATATTACATGTACAACGCTGCAGTTTAATAAGTGAGCTCAATGGCTGCCAACCCCGGCAGAGATGCTGAGCTCACTGAGTGATTGCAAAAGCACTGAAGCTGCCCGATTGGGAACAAACATCCTGCTCTAGCGATCCTCACCAGGGCTAAACTGCAGTGGTGGCCGGTTAACCATAGTAACAAGCAATAAACAATATAAATATATAAATCCACTGACAGGAGTAGTGTGACTTACTGGCATCTTATGCGGGAGGTTGATGTCAGACAAGCAGTAGAGGGCGCCCTCTGTATAGGGCAAATTGTTATAGACTGGGGAAAGAGATCCACATGGAGGAAGGGAATTGAGCAAGCCTTAAAAAAGTGTCTGGAACTAGGTGTTTTGGTTGGTTGTTTTTACTCCATTTTTAGTGAGTGAAGTATTTGTCATTGGCTTTCAGTGAGCTCAAGCCTTCCTCTGAGACATTCCGTCCTGTGGACTCATACACGTGCTTTTCCATGCTCTGTTTTCCCCAAGTAATGGAGTTTCCTCCATCCTTGCAGAGAATAATTTGGCAGCACTTTTTCCTCCTTAAAGCGGTTTAAACGTGCAGGATAGTGATAACTTGTTGATCATGGGTCCCCTAACGGTCAGAACGGAAGCTCTTTTATCTCATTAGAGGGTGTTAACATTCGACGCCATCGCCTCTGGCAGCCCCATGCAGTCTAACGTTAGATGCCGCTGTCAACTCAACTGCAGCATGCAAAGGGTTGAAAGGTGCGGAGTGTCCCCTCCGACACTGCTGTGGTGCCCCTTGCAATTGTGGCTAGCACGATGATCTTGTCATACAGACAGGGACCAACTAAAGACCCCCGTGTCTAACATGTTTGTACACCTAAGAACCCAGGAGATTGGTAACATCACAGTATTGTGGTGTATTCTACAAAGTGATTGCGGATTCAATTCTCCCAGGAGGAGGAATAAAAATGTAAAACAATGAAAACTACTTAAAAAAAAACAACTAAAAGTTTAGTCCAGAACGTAAATAAAATCTTAAAAAAGAAAAGTATATTATTTGGTGTCGAGTGATTTATATCATATGTATCTGAACATAATATCATGATATTTATCACATCAGGTAAAAGGCAAAATTTAAAAAAAAAAAACTTGAGAATCTGTCAATGCGTCTCTAAAAGAAACTGAAAAAAGGGATCAGAAAATTGTAGGGAGATCAAATTGCAGCTCACCTCGCTAATAAAAATTGCCCTGGTACCGCTCTATCGACCAGAAAATAAAAAACATATAACTCTTGGAAGGCGAGCGAGAAAAACTGAAAAGGAAGAGGGGCCCAATTAGACTGAATAAACCTGGAGCCGGCCCAAAAAAACAGTGCCGAAATATATGTGTTCAATTAATAGTGCCATACAATGGCCAAAATAGTAATGCAATACAGTGCGTATAATGTATGGTGCAGACAGTGCCAAGAAAAAATACCGCTATGCAGTGCTGAAATAATGCCAACATACAGTGAGCAAGTGACAGCAAAACATTGGAAGCTGTCTAAATAGTGATGCAATAAAGTGCTGCCATCACCAAAATCAGCAAAAATAATACACTGCACAGAGCCACAAGGGGCATTACTAAATACTGCCATATAGTGCTTAAAAACAGCTGAAATCATCAGCTGACAGCAGTGGAGACATGAGGCAGCACTGGTTACGGTGTCTTGTTTTATGATGAATCTGCGGAGCTCTTACCTGGGCATTTTTTGGCCGCCGGTCAGAGGGTGCAGATGTGAAGTGACTGGCACGCATGTTATAATATCATTACACCACTCACCCCGTGTATAATACCGCCTGCTTCTGCCAAGCGCTCCAGGGTACACAATGCCTCGTACAGATGGCAGAGTCAATGGCAAGCGGTACAGAGAATTATTATATTTCAATGCTTACCAATATGAAAATGCTGGTGCCCGTCCAAGCGCCCAACACTTTGCAGTTGCTCCTCCGGATTTCTCTACGCAACTGTCTTTGGGTTTTTTTCTATTTAATCTGACTTTTGAAAATAATTTTCTCTCTCCACAGCCGATGTTTTGGTGGAGTCCTCTAAGTGTGATGTTACTTCTATGTCCAGTCTACAGCTCCCTCTCACAGCATGCAGAAGAAAAACAGCAGCTGCATCTCCCTCTCACAGCATGCAGAAGAAAAACAGCAGCTGCATCTCCCTCTCACAGCATGCAGAAGAAAAACAGCAGCTGCATCTCCCCTCTCACAGCATGCAGGCTCCCATACACAGAAAGAAGAACTGCAGCTGCACCTCCCTCTCACAGCATGCAGGCTCCCATATACAGAAAGAACTGCAGCTGCATCTCCCCTTTCACAGCATGCAGGCTCCCATACACAGAAAGAAGAACAGCAGCTGCATCTCCCCTCTCACAGCATGTAGGCTCCCATACACAGAAAGATAACTGCAGCTGCATCTCCCTCTCACAGCATGCAGGAAAAAGAAAAAAACGCAGCTGCATCTCCCTCTCACAGCATGCAGAAGAAAAACAGCAGCTGC